>BMAV01016312.1:510970-575869 GCA_019973955.1 Trichonephila inaurata madagascariensis
CATGAAATAAACATAACATAGAGTAATATAAATGCATTAAACATCCACATACAAATTATATAACTATTTACATAAAATTCGTAACAATATATAGTTTAAAAAATAAAATGAAACATCAAATGCTTATGAATGTATAATATATAATACATTGAGTTTTAATAAATACAAAATATAATCATTCTAAAAATCCTGTTTTATTAATTTTTTGAACATTAGAAACATGCGACCCTCAAGTTAATATAAAATAGTTCATGTGGCCCGTGGTATCAAATGAATTTCACATGCCTGCACTACACGATCTGGCAAAAACCTACTAATTTTATCTGATAGTCATTCTGTTTTGTCCCTTCTTCAAAAAATTACAGAATTTAGTCTCCAAGAATCCTCCATAGACTAGCTAGCAAGATATTTTTATTCATTCTAATTTTCAAACGCAATTAATTTTTCTTTGGATTCCGGGACACTAAAAAATCTTTTGGAATGAACAGGTAGACAAACTTGCAAGATGGGTAACGCGCGGAATTTAATGCTTACATAGATTGGATTGCTCCTGAAGATGTTAATACAAAAAATTTTCGAAAAGGAATGGGAAAAAAAACTTTTCAGAATTATAATACCAGAAAATATCTCACAACTTTAGGAAACATCCCATCAACAGAAATAATATCTAAATGGACCAATAACAGAAGAGAAGAGATACTAGGTATTCGCATTATTAGTAAAATGATAACTCAGGGGCTTTTGCATAAATATCAATTAATGAATAATCCTATATGTAACACCTGCAAAGAAAATAATTATTTAGAACATATTCTCTAAATTTGTGACAAATATACTTCTCAAAGTAATAACTTGTAGAATATATTGAAGATAATCCATGCCGTAACATCACCTTCACAGAACTTAGGAACATGCAACAGCTTATAAGCAATTTTTCAGTTTTTTTGCAGAAGATTAAATTTTTTAATATGTATTAAAGACGAAAGGGGATACATTTTGGTCATTTGGATAATAGACAAACCAAAGAAGCCAACAAGAAACTAAGAGTAAAAATTATCCAAAATGTAAATAAAATGCGATTAGAACTTAAGTAAAAATCAATCAACTGATACAGTTATTAAAAAAATGATCATGATATGCGATCATTTTAGTTTCCATATTGCATAATAAATTGCACTAAATAAGCTTTGGTGCATTTACATTATCCTGATCCACTCTCTAGCCAATGAATCATGCACTTCGCTGTAGCTAACTTTTGCATAGTACAGAAATTTTCTTTTCCCAACACTAATAAAGCATAAAGGTAAATAAAATGCGTGTGACTTAAAAGTACTCAGATATATATTTTATTATATTATATTATACTATACATATTAATTTTGAAAAACTTTTTGAAGAATTTTAACATTTAAAAACTTATTTATCAAAATATCGAATTTGAAATTTTATCTAAATTTTACAAGTAGAAAAACAAGTACAATGTCTGTTTTGAATTAAATGGAGAACACATGGTTAAATTTACCACGCGAATTTAGCCAATTGGGTACCGATAAAAATTGTAATATAGAGAATATTGCACTTCACAATTTATGAATGAAACGCTTAAAATTGATTTTTCTCTGAATTAATTAATGCAATCTTCTTTTTCATTTAAAAATATTATTAAAAGGCCTTTAAATATATAATAACTATACTCACATTTCCGAATTACCGACTTCGGATATTGGTGTTCTGTTTATATGCGACATGTCATAACGGGGGAAATAAAGATGAATTTATACATAAAAGCTTCAGATTAATGATCGCTAATAGCACTCACTGGAAGACAGATCATGAAATATTAGGACGTTTTTCCTTTTAAGGCTGGTTATTCAAGCTTTTGATCTATTCAAATACCTTGTGTGGAAAGTGGTAACTAATTTAAATATTTCGAAATAGAAAAGGAGATTAAATATGGATATCTTTAATTTTCTACAAAGAAATTACAGGTTTCTGCGATTGTGCATGTCTCGATAAGGTCCCCGCAAATTAAATGTAAATATTATTATGGAAAATTGCTGATTGAGCATATTTTAAAAATCTATTTCAAATATCTAAATATAGTAACAGAAGAAAAAATAATCGTCTTCTAGCACTAAATTGGTTAGTTACTTGACAAATATGCTCACAATTTTTCACGAATAAATTTTTTTAAAATACTGTTAAATCCCGTAGCATTACTAAAGATAGTAATACGTATATTACAAAACGTGGAAAAATTTTACAATCGATTCTTTAAAATACCATCGATAATTTAAACATAGAGCTATAGTTAAAAAATAACATAGAAATTATTAGTCATGAAAGATAATGGTTTCTATACATGTTTTTAATTTCATAGCTGTTGATTATATGAACAGTTTTTATGCTGACGTATGATAAGTATCATTTATATAATGCAAGAACAATTCTTGTACAGGAAGTATGACAAGAAAATCCTTTTTTGGTTGAAATCTTTATAAGCAGGTTAGGCTTAGGGTGGTTTCTGCTTGTAAATATTTAACAATTATCTTTATACTTTTTTTAAAATTAGACCATAATAATGATGAATTCTACTTTCTTTCTTTTCTTTTACAATTCCTACTATTACTTCACAATCTCCCCATATATATATCTTGTTTAAATTTTCAATCGGTAGTAAAGTACTTTCTATTCCTCCATCCAAGTTCAAATACATTTTTTTAAAAACTTGTAGTGATTGACACTTGATGTTAATAATTTTTTCAAATATTAATTCATTAGATAAACTTAATTAATGAATAAGAAACAAAGTAAGAAACAAAACAATAGTCCAACACCATGTATGAAAAGGGAAATCGCTCGTTGTGACCCTGTAGCGCAATGGATAGTGCATTGGACTTCTACTCCAAAGGTCGTAGGTTCGACCTGGGATGGCCTAATTTCTGAGAATGTGATTTATGAATGAATGAATAGAAACAAACAAAAATAACAGTCCAGCACTATATAGAAAGGAAAATAAGAAATGGCTTTCTATTTTGCCACTGAATGTTGTGATTCTGACATATGTATATTAATTGTAATTATTTAATAAAAAGTAACTAAAATAAAAATTTTCTTTGGTGACCTAAGTAGGAATTGACTTAATTTTTTTTAATATTACTTGATTTATTATAATTTTGCTACACTCAAAATAGATAATATGAATAAATAAGTCCATTACTGCTTAGATCACATTCCATAAACTCCTTAAAAACATATATGCATTTTACAAACATATTGATCATCTTATAAATTTTAATTTCTAAACACTACAATATGTACTAAGATCACAAAGTTAGCTTGTTATTGGTTATTGTTGGTAGATTTAAAAAATACTTTTATTACTTCCCGACACATATTTTTAAACATTCGTCTTGAATTTCTTTTTGAAACATTGAAAATAACCAAAATGATTAATCAAGATGTCCAAGATTCATTTTTCTTTCAAATCTTTTATTTATATAAAACACTCAATTGTATGGGAGACACTATCATAAAAATATTGATTTGCAAACTTCACAAAACAAAATAATAAATAAATAAAATAACTATTTGATAAAACTCGCATTAAAGCACTGGAAAGCAATCTTCCAACTGTACAACTTTCTGATTGGCTTTGGCATTCTCAAAAACATTGTCTCACCATCCATACTAAAAAATATACAAAATATTATATTCATACACACGCACACACTCTGAACATGGCGAGAGTCCAATACAATTTTTTTTAAGATTCAAAGACAGCATGACTGTTTTCATTATTTAGCAGCTGATTGAGCCCCTATTCATGATATCACCAATATTACTGTTTATTCCCTAAAATCAGATAATTTACTCCTTCAACAAACAAGAAAATGAATATCATTGAATAATCAATCTCTGTGTCTTGTTCATGCTCAAACAACATATTAGGTAATTATTGAGCATTCATCAATTTCTGCAAATCGAAAGAAATATAATTTTAACAATCTTCTTACAATAGAAGAAACACATTGTTTAATCAAAAGTTTCTTTCAATTTTTACAGTGATAATTTTTATTGTATCAAATAAGCACTTACAATAACAATATCTATTTCTATTAAGTTTTATTTTCTAAGACTAAATTAAATTTTTTCCAAATTTACTAACGTAGTACAAACAAAAACCACATCTTATATGTCACACTTTTCAGATTGTCAATAGTGAACACAAAATTAAAAAAAGAAAAAGATCAAGCAAATTTACATATCAGTATGACATTTGCTATATATATAAATGCACTTATCACACAACAACAATTTATAAATAACATGGTATAGAACTGAAACATTTTCCACTAAAAAATATTGACATTCATAAGAAAATAACAATCAAATTAAACTTTGTGGACAGATGTCTTTTTAAGAAATATTTGGATTACCCATTAACATTTGAAAGATTTTAGAACTTTTTAAACAAATCATAAGAAAAACAATTGTACTCCTTTCCAATTTTGTAACATTTGGTACAAATAATTTAAATGGGAAAACAGTCATGCAAATTCTATAACAAAACTGATAAGAATTAAAAGCAGAACTTCATTGTTTTTACACTCAATGTGACCATGACTCTCGCCAAAATTTAACTCAGACAGACAATTAACTTATTTTTTCAGAAGGAAAAAAAACAATGATTTTTTTTCAAACTATACTACATAAATAAGAGCATTTACAATGTCTTTCAATAATAACACTATATATATATATATATATGCATTACAATCCTAGTTCACATATAGTGTACTTTGGTTTATTTCAATGTTGTACAAAACAATACTAAAAATAACATTCAGAATCAGTACATGTGTATTTAAAAAGCACGTATAATGCACTGGCACATGAAACATTTTTTACATTTACTTTTTTACATTTTAATATATTACACCAGTAACAATAATATTCCGACTGACATACACATAGCAATCCCTTCACCTCAACAGAAGACAAAAACCCCAACCAAAAGAAAAAGAAAGAGAGGGAGGGAACCCGAAAATTTCTTCTTCCAAAAATTAATATCACCAGAAGGACAAATTGTAGCCATTTATTTCTTAAAATCTGATAAAGAAGTAAAAAAAAAAAAAATCCCACATAGACAGAAAGGAAGGAAAAACACAAAGAAATATAATTGAATCAAGTAAATGCAAGATGGCAGACTATTACAAAGATCAGTATGCTCTACATTTACAATCAAAAATTAAAATCCCACAAGACCAAAAAGTGGCATAACACAGCCAATCATTGATTCATCACAGCTTTGGCTCCATACATGTTTTTAAAATTTCAATATTCACAAAGAAACTGAAAATATATTAAACACACATAACAATGATTTCCTCTTTCAAAATAATGTTATTTACAATATAATTATTTCAAATGAAAATTAAAAGAATATCTCTGTAGGAAAGTTGATAGACAATGATATTTTATACAGTGGAAAAATAATTACAAGAGGATAAAAAGAATAATTCTAGAAAGTTTGCTTTTTAATGCATTCATTTCCTAACAGTACTTATGCAACATTCTGCACTCAAGAAGGTAATAAAAGAATGCTCAAAAAATTTAGAACATCTCAGCAGCACTAAAACAGGAAGCAAAAATAAAATCAAAGATCTCGACACAGATAACTTCATTACAGATCAAAGGGATATTTTATGAGTTTACTCAATATAATTTTTATGAGTTTAACCAGACTGAATTCATATTCTCTCATTACCGTAGTTCATATCTCAAATTTTATAGTTAGTCAGTGAAGAATTTATTTGCACAGTCTATGTACTTTAATACTTGTTCAAAGGATTGTATTAATAATTATATATGTGTTTATAGTTTAAAATAATTTCCATACATAAAAGTCTTGATATCTATAAAAAATTTTTTAATTTTAATTATAAAGAATAGTATGAATATTTAAAATTATAATCTGTGTTAAATTTCAGAATAATTTAAAATTCTACAAATATACAAAACAATATAATTATGTACTATGTGCTATGGCACAGCGTTATATAAACCAAAAAGTTTAAAGAGAAATAGACACTCCAGATGAATTCAAATTCTCTTGAATTCAATGTGTAAAGCATTTTAATACATATATGTGCTTACTATGGTTTTTTTATTAGTGATATTTAATTCTGTGAGATAAATTGAAAGAAATTAAATGTTTTTTTCAGGTTCATTTTAATTGTGTATTTTTCACTAAGCTATAGGTTGGAAACAATAAAGAAAATCAGTGCATAATTAAAGATAATGCAAAAAGAGGTGAAATCTAATACAAATTGTTAAATGTAAAAATACATTAAAATGCACAATCTGAGTTGGAAGTTCAATTAATCACCAAATGGTGACCATATATTGCTAAAACAATAAATGGCAACTTAAATGGCTCAATTTGTCATGGTAATCAATACTTAAGACTGGAATGTCAAAATATATATATAATGATCCCACTTATAAAATGTTGATATTTAAATACAGAAATTTGAAAACAAAACTATAGTTAAAATATCTTGAGGAAGCTGACATAATACATAAAATTCTGATCTTCAGCACTTACTGCAAATATGATCTTCCCCATGTTAAGAGTTCATTTTTAAAACATTTTGTACAGATAATTAAAAAATTTAATGAAAAAATTTATGAAGAAAACATTTTGCTCTAATTTTCTGTCTAATCAAAAGAGGGAGTAGAATTCATACCCATAAATAAATTTTGATAAAAAATACTTAAGATTAAAACTTAAAAAATAATAAAACCTCAACAATACATATTACAGGATAAATTCCTCTATCAAAGAACAAATACACAGAAATACCTAACACAAATTTTCAAGACATTTTCAGGCATTTGAAAGTAAAATTACAGAAGAATAATTTTTTCAGAAACAATAAAAATAGAAATTATAATCAAAATTTTATCTTCAAAATTGTTTTTTCAGAAAAAATAAAATAAAGGATTATAAATAAAACCAAATACATAATTTAATAAGTTTCCTCAAAATTAAAAAAAAAAATTGTTTGATAAAATATCTTTTCAGCTTCTTCAAACACTTGAAAACAATATAATTTTTGACCAAAGCTTTCTTTAAGGCAAACATAATAAGAAATATAAATTGCTTTCAAAGATACTAAAAAGCTATAACAATTTTTCAGGTAATTAAACATTAATTACAGCATGTCAACAGAGACATTTGAATTTATATATGTAATTATAGCATTTTATAATATAACAGTAATTTATTCTAAAACAGTAAAAAAAACCAGCAAAATTTATAACCAAAGTTGATTAAATTCCCTTGGTTGAACAGATAGATAGCACAAACTACTCCATTAACTTGCTCCTCAGACTTCATTTCAATAACTGCATATTAATTCATTACTTTTACACTATTAACTACATTTCTTTACACAATCTTGTAATTAAGAACAATTTGCAATACCTTAAAAGGGCAATCCCCCCCCCCGCCAAAGGGCGATATTATTGGTAGAAAAGTATTTCATTACAGCAGATAAATTATTAAAGCATAAACATAACTTGATCAAGTAACTCATGTATATACATTATGTTCACTTAAAAGAAAGGTTTGTCTGTCCACTTTCTTTTGCATGTTTAATAACATGTTTGTCTGGTTGTTTTCAAGTTTCATTTGTAATGTAGCAAGCACTATATAAGTCTACATTTTCTTACCAAATTTTTACAATAAATAAAGGAGGACAAGTTTTACAGCATTCATAAAGTGCTCTAAGTAAGCTGTATTTTTTTTTTAACAACAGTATGACAAGTTGTTTTTATTTGTATGTTGAATAGCTGTTGCAAAAATTTGAGGCCTGTGATGATTGCAGTTTCTGTGTGAGAGAATGAGATGTGTTGATATGCAGGGTTTATATGTTGCCCTTAGGAGCCATGGGGGGGAAGTCACTCTCATAGTCTTCTCGTGAGTCCGAGGGGATCGAACCAGATCCTTGCTCTGAGTCTGAAGAGAAAGAAATATAATTAGGCAACTAAATGAATTAAACATCAAAATGATTCTAACAATTTTGAATATGGTGAATTACAAAGCATTCTAAAAAATCACACCATTTATATAAAGTAGTAGGTTGTAACAATTTTCTACATTTTTTCCATATAATGTTTTAATCAAATTACAATAAAATACTATTTTTGTAATAAGACTTTTTGTACATAACACATAATTATGAAATGACAGAAAATATAGCAAATATATGATAAGGAGAACTACTGCAACCTATAGAAAAAACTAATATGCCCATCAAATGTCAGATTTGGTTCAATTACTTATTACTTTGATTCAAATACAACATGCAATCAAAAATATAATCTCCTTATGTATTAATTTTTGCAAAGAAAATTTCTAAATACCAGATTAAATATTAAAAATTAATTAATCTAGCCATATGCAAGTAATTCAAGGTTACTGTGCTTAGATTTGTGTTCAATACTCTGAAGAATTATAAATGAATCTGAATGCAATACCTCATTTTTTAGCATATTTATGTCTTATTGAATTGCTTACTAAGAAATAAAGTTTTCTTTCAAATAATTCCTCTTAATAAATTTGAAAAAATGTAATCAAAGCAAATTGTATAATGGAAAAACCATTCAATGACCAAATTCCATAGGAACAATGTTTCTAAACAATAGTTATTTTACATTCAAACAATAGAATTCAGAATATACTTTGAATTTTTCTAGATAAATAATTACACAGGATAGGATACATACTTTTAGTAAAAATAAAAAAGAAATGAGCCTTACAGTAATTGTATATGATGTGTAACATCTGACATATTATCTTAGTAAATACGCAATAGTAACTTATATCCTGAAAAAAATGAATTGGGTATGACTGGAAATAATTTTCTATCGAATAATTATATCTTTAATGAAAATTTTATTTAATTAACACAAGGAGTAGTGCATTTTTTTTATCAAAAATAATTATTCTTGATCAATTTGGGGAAGAGCGGAGACTTATGGTAACTAAAATATGACACATATACTTTTCAAAGTATTTAAAAACCGTTGAAAAACAGTGTCAATAACATAACCACTGTTAGTTGTTGAAATATTTTGATTTGTGCTCATTTCGAGCTTGAATTCTTCATTCAAAAAAGCTATGAGCGGCTCAGATTTTGGCAAACTGAAATTAAAGTTAAAAACACCCCTCAAAATCATGGGAAACCAGTGATAGTTTTCTTTAAAAGAGCAGAACCACCTTCGGTAAATGGTAAAAGTACAAAATGCAGGAAATCTTTAATTTTTTGTACCGTTTGATTTCAAGAAATGTATGCGACCACCGAAATCACCGCTTGTCCGTTTTCAACTAAGCATTCTGCCGCACATATGTCCTCCAATATCGTTACTAACAATACCCAGTCCACTTGTTTGACGATAAGTAATGTTCATATGAGGAGTCACAACATGTGAGTTTTTCTGTTCAGATGGCAACACCAGCTGCTCTGCGGCCCGGTCATTTAAACTGTACGCAGCAATCGAAGTTAGGTATCGAAACACGTTTGTCACTATCTAGTCATGTCTATGATAACATGAGTAACGAACATTTTTATGAAATAAAGTCTTCAAAATCTGTTTGGTGAGCCCTTTGACAATTGAGGGTAAGGATCGCAAGTTTATCCTGAGTGAAGTCTAGGATTTGCTGGTATGTGCAAAGTGGATTTAGAGTATCATTGGATGGATGACCAGAGTATCTAGTTCTTCCGAGCTATAACCTCGTATCTTTAGGATTTTGAGTGACTGTGACGAATTCACTCTTGCCCTTTGTTAATAAAAAAAAAAAATACTTAAAAAGTAAAATATACTTATCTGAGAGTAAAAAATTAAAATTTATAAAACTACTAAAATGCTTTAAGTGCAAGAAAAATATCTTCAAAAACGGTGCAGGCACTGAGAATGAAAACAAATTTCCATCAGTGGGTGGGCGAGGTGAGGCCTGACCAATGGGAATGCAGCTTAGAACTCAGTCGTTGTAGAAATGAGAGAAACATTGAATGATTTGAAATCAGAAAAACAGCTTTTTTAAAAGCTAATAAAAAATAAAATACATTTTGAAAAAATAGGAAAGAATGTGTAAATTTAAATTTGATCTGGATAAATAATTTTCCAGGGAAAATCAAAGTGATTTAAAGTAAATTTGTAAATAACGAGTTCCTGGGAATCGAACCTGGGACGATTCATTTCAAGTCAGCTACTATAATAACCATTAGGCTACAAAGGCTCGGGGAAGAAATTAAAGTAAGCTTCAAAGTTGGGTGAGAAGAGTGAAATGAATTTAATCAAGAATTTTAATTGAAGACAGGATCCGAAAGTATATTATTGGGTCTGTTAAAATTAGGATCAGGGATTCATTTTATAATATCCAAGATCGAAGGATTATTAGAGTTATCAATTTTTTTAAAGTTAGTTGCCAATTTTTCGATAAATTGTCTGATAGACATAATTTTGCTCGCGAATCTGAGGTCTTTATTCCTTATGAACGATCAAGCTTTTAATATTTGTTGGAGAATGATGCTTTGAGAAACTTCAATTTGATTAATATGAATTTTAGCTGAATGTGCCCAGATTGGCGCGGCATACTGGTTGAAACTGGTCTTAGGATTAAAGCAATTTATTTTCTCTGCTCTAATATAGAGATTCTTGCAATTAAGGGGTAGATTTTATAGACCGATTGTGAATTTAGAGTCAAGCGCTCGAGTGCTTGATGGCTACTAGAGCTGTACCCCGATGCGCTGTACACCACCACACGCTCTCATTGGTCAAATCAAATAGAGCATGTTTACGTCACTTCCTGTTACACACATCCGTCCCTTTTCACGAAATCACTCCAACAAATATCCAGCAAGTGAGAGGAAAGATGTTATACATCAATAAAAAAATGTACCCATTTCCAATTTTTTTAACTACCTTGCTAAAAAAAACTAGGGGAGCACATAAATTTAACGAAATTATTCAAATGTTTCTCCTGATAACTAATATAAAACAAGACATCCATGGTCTTAAGGGTAACCAAAAAAATAAAAAAACTTCATATGCAAATCAATGTTCATGACGTCAAACACCAGAAAAAAGATATAAGTGTGGAAACTGTAATTTCGTAGACAGAAGCTGTTGCTTTTCTTTGTCTCAGAGTTGAGATACTACCTTTCAGGTGCTATTTTGAGTAAAGGTGACCAGAAAATGTCATGACAACATGATCTACCGGAATCCATGGCTTGGTTTGTTATCGAGACTGGAATCCAGGCAAATACAAAGAATTGTAGCAGACACTGTTGGAGTGGTAAGAAGTATCATTGTAAGACAGTGGAATCAATTCTAATAATTCGGGCATGTTAGATGTTGACCAGGATAAGGTTATCCATGTGCAACCACAGCAAATAATGAGCAATATATCCTGAAAATAGCTTGTCGTCAAGATAGAATAACCAATGCAACTCAGATTCAAAGACAATTTCTTTTAGCAACAGGATGAAAAATTTCCAGCCAAATAATCCCAAACAAGTTTTATGTGGGAGGTCTGTATGCACTTAGGCCAATAGTGTGTATTCTATTGTGACCACAAGACACCACACGGTATGAAGAAAATGAACTGCTGAATATCGAGTGAGTGGAGTCAAGTGCTGTTAATGAACAAGTCCAGATTCATTTTAGCATGGTCAGAAAGGGGCACTCAAAATATCCCTGTATTCATTCAAGAAAAATCACACTACAGACTAGGATCAGAATAGGTGGACTAACTGACCTGCATATCATTTAGAAGGGCAATTTGATGGCTCAAAGGTGTGCAGCCGAGATCCTGAGATCCCAAGTCCTACCTTATATTGCAGTTATTGGTGACTCCTCTCTTTTAATGCAGGATAATGTCAGACCTCATACAGCTCCTCTTGTGAGCTGATGAGATCTTGACAGCTTTCTTGAAGGTGAAATAATACAGTGTATGGAGTAGCCATCATGCTCTCCTGATATTAATTTGATTATGCATGTGTGGGACACAGACGACACGTTCCTGCAAGAACAAGGCCTCCTGTAGCTGTCCAAGACAGGGAGATTGCACTTCGTCAGAAGGGGAACAATATTCCCAAAGTCTCAGCGATAATTTCATCACATACAGGCTAAACAAATGTGTAATAGTCTAAGCAATTCAGGAGGACCACATGTATATTAAAGATCCTGTATCATTTCCAAAATAATCAGTTTTTTATCATTTGCATGTAGTCAAATTATTGTTCTAAAGCATCATCAGGAAGCTCATTTTCTTTATATCATTCCAAAGAATTAAAATTTTCCTACAATTGTTTTTTGCTTCCTTTTTTCGGTATTGCATTTGGTTACACTTGTATTCTCCATTTTATGCCCATGCATGTCTATAGTACAATGATTTTTTCACTTACTTCTCTAATTTTTTTGAGCAGTGTATATTATATTTATAACTAGTACTCCATAAAATAGTTTACATTCTATATATATATATATATGTTTAAAAAATATTTAAAACTTCAAAAAAATTTTTTTTTTAAATTAATCTAATTTTATTTGTTATTTGAAATAAATATTTGAAAATATACTTGAGATCACGTCAAACATTTTCCTCCTCATTTAAAATTATACCGTACCTAAAATAATTGAAGAACCTTGAACTAGTACCAATTTTTAATGGGTTTATGTATAACATTAGAAATTCTTACAAGAATTTCTGGTATATGCATGAGGACATAAATGAAGCATAATGACACTTTTCTAAACTTCCAAATAGTAAAAAATGAAAAATATTCTAATAGAAAGTATAAATCTAAGCATTAATTTATAAAGTTGAAATTTTAGGCTTTTATGATGAGACAAAAGAAAACTGGGTAGAATAACATTGAATTTTCATACAAATCATACATCTACTACTATCTTATCTATCTACTTTAAGAAAAATAGATTTTTAGGGCTGACCTTTCCATTAGATGAAATGAAATATCAAACTTACTCAAATACTAAGTGTATAAAAAAGATATTGAGAAATAATCTCTGTACCTACCAAATCATACAGAAGGAATTTAACATTCGATCTGCAGCCATACACAAAATAATTAAGAATTACATATGAAAAAAGTAGTTTGCCATTGGGTTCCCCATAATCTAACTGAGCAACAAAAAGAGGAGTGTGTCCAAATCAGTAAAAAAACCCTTAAACTGCTAAATGATGGTGATAACTGTATCATTTCTAAAATTGTAATGGGTGATGAAACGTACAAACCATTTTTTGACATTCTAACATGTCAAGAAAGCGAAATAGGGGTCTTTGAAGATGATCCCACGCCAACATCGAGCAATGAAAAAAGCAAAGTATGCCTTTTTCTTCAGAAGTATGGGATTGGTCAAAGCCATCAAGTTGGAATGACAGAAGACAGTAACAGCAAACTGGTACACCACTAAATGTCCTTCCAGAAATTCTCCAAAAAGTGAATGTTAGGGGACTAATGCTTCCCCATGACAATGCATCTTCCAAAACAGCCAGATTAACAGTTGAGTTTCTTAAACAAAAACAAATTAAAGTGATAGAACATCCACCTAATTCCCTGGATCTAGGTATGTGTGACTTTAGGTTATTTTTTAATCTAAAGAACTTACGTGGATATTGTTATCATTCAGAAGAAGAGACTGATATGGCTATAAATGCATTTTTTCATCAATTCCAAGAAATGAATGGTTTGAGACATTTAATTTGTGGAAAATTCGTCTACAAAAGTGCATTGATGCTGGTCAATATTTTGTAAGTATATCTTTAAAAACCTAAGTGTATCACAAAAATTTCAGAATGACCCTCATATAAATGGAAGCTAAGATTTTCTGCCTAAAATTTAAATTCATTTGATGAGGTAAGAGGCATGCATTCAGATTCCTCCTCCCAGCAATAGATTATGAATCAAAGAACTTTACCTATTTTTCTAATATAATATCTTTATACCTAAAAAAAACACTAAATGTATAATTTATTCTTATACATTTTACAGCTACTGCATTATGTAAGAGACACTAATTTTTTTTTATAGCAAAACTTTTCTTTGTGTATTAATTGATTGTGAAAATAATATTGTTTTGGCATCTACTTTTATGTTTTGCTACATCATTTTACTGAATTGCATCTGTAAAACTCCAATAAGAAATTAATAAACAATATTACTTCTTTTGTCACAAATAGAAATTGTGTTTTATTCAGTGAAGCTGAGCAAAGTATTAGACAATAATAAAAGAATTATGCTTGTTATTACTTGATTTAAAAGTAAAGAGATCATTCTTCATAATTTTAAAAGTATGAATATTTGCCAAATTTAGTTTAAAAGTTTCAATTATATTTACATTAGTTTTAGTTCTTTTTTCAATATAAACTTAGAGAAGATAGAGTAATATACATATGGATATTAATGCTCAATAGAAATGAATTAATTTTTAAAAAAGTATATCATTTAAACAGAACATTTTCTTTTATTTAAATTCTAATTCTTTTTTAATTACTTCTAATTTTATTAAATTCTAATTCTTTCTTTTAAACAGAATAGTTGAACATTTTAGATTAAAGTATAAATTTAAGATGAATATAGGTTAATATAAGAGATATAAAAATACAAAATAACACAGTTATTGTACAATATTTTATAAAAACTTAATATGAATGAGGTTGAAAATTTCTAGCCTACTAGTAACACATCCTACTCTGACATATGAATTAAAGAGACAAATTTCTCAAAATAATCTCTTTCTTAATATTTCCATATTCCAATCAAAACATGATTCAAACAATAAGTTTTTCAAATGGATTACTTAAATAATAAAAATTAAAATAAGATTAAAAAAGTTATTTTTTACTAAAAATTTGTTCAAGCAATCTAAAATGTTAAAAGCAGGTTATGTAGATTTAAACCACATACATGGTGAAAAACCGTTTATGAACAAACACCAGAAATAAGCAATATGATCAATATACATAATAAAAAAAGTTTTATCACTTAACAATGTATGTTAATAAATAAACATACAATTAATCTAAGCAAGTTAGATTTAAAAAAATTACAGGATAAATTTTAATTAAAGAAGATAATTTTTAACATAGGTTCAAATGAAAATTTACTCAACAACATCTGAATATAATCATTCATACAAAAATATTTTATTTTCCATTATATTTAAAATACACACACATTAATCAAAAATATTTCAAAGAGCCTCATCTTGCAGAGTAAAAAAGGGGACACAAGAGATTGAAGTTATTTCATTTATAAAATATTCTAATATAATCGTAATTGTCATCCTGTATGTAACCCAACACATACACACTAACAAATGTATAAAAACTATTAAATAAAAATATTTGTTTCTAAAAGTCTCTGTTCTAAAATTTTATCACAAAAATTATTACAAAATTCCTTTTTTAAATTATCATATAAATATGTGAATGAAAACTCAGGAGGGATTCTATCATTAAGACACTTGAATGCAAAAAAATTTTTGTTTCCAATGATGTTCCAACCTACTGAAAAAGGGGAGGGGGAATGAAGATAATCTCTGCTAGTTAATTCCAAAAACAATAAGCATGAACTTTTATACTTACACAAGCATAAAATTTGAACTATATCATCATGAACATAAACTTATTTATATATTATAGTTTAGTATCATTTTGGAAGTACTTATAGATCAATACTCTTGGAATACAGAAGGTCATTTGCACTTTATGGAAACGATTTTTTACCTAAACATGACATATTTTTTGTGGCAATTTGCTTTTATCTGATAGTCATGATAATAGCTCTGGCTGGAATTTTCTATGAAAGTTAACTTTTTTTTTAGTACTGTTGTGTCAATTTTACTCATCAGATGTCATTTTCCCAAGGCTCCTTTTAATATACCGAAAACACAAAAGTGCATTGGAGAAGCGTTAGGTGATTTTACAGGTATTTCATCCAATGGGATACACTTTATTCTTGTTTCTGATTCTTTCTTTGCAAAAGCTTAAATAAGCAGCAGTTGACTCACATGCATGACTAGAGGCTTTATCCATATGAAGCTCAATTTTAATAACATCCTTTTTTCATACAAGAAAGGAATTTTTTTTCGAAAATTGGTTCTAAAATATTCTGCTGATAGAGGAATGAATTAATATTTTGGCTTTACTTAAGACTTTTATTGTTAATTTGCCATCCTAACAAAATCCTGGAACTATCATTAATTCCTTTGGAAACTTTCCTGTACACTGAAAAAGCCATTTTGTACGGTCATTCCAATTAGTTGAGTAATCAAAAATTTATTTTCTTTCATTACAGTCACTAAATATACCTATGCCTCATCAAATGTTGCCACAAATTTTATTTTTTTTTTTAGCAACTAGGTGTTTTTTATATAATTTTCTACAAATTTGTTTTTTTTCCAACAATATGTCTGGGCAAAAAAAGATAAACTTTAGGTTAAAATATCTTTTTTAACTTTAAATCTTTATGAATGATTTTACTTACAGTGCTGGAACATATTTCTAGTTTTGATCCAATGAATCTTTGAATCGACAGATTTTCTTTTAGGATCAGAGCACTTTCTTGATAGTTGCCTGCATTCAAAGAGTCTTAGGATAAGGTTTTGTGGTAATGTTTTAATTTTTACTTTCAGCTTGACATTTTTTTTCTTTCAAATTTAATACAATCTTTACATTGCTTTATAATTCGTTGAAACAAATATTTCTCCTCGGAAAGTGCAGTTACGTAACCCTTGAGCCATCTATCAATTTTTGGAGCTATTTTGAAAATAAATCTTTTATTTTACATTTCAATCAAAAGAAAACATTAGCAGATGGTTATTCTAAAGTTGCCTATCTCAAAATACAAACAAGAAAATAAATCACACAATCATTTCTATAAAGTGCAAATAACCTTCTGTATAAGGAACATAAATTTTGTAAAGTAATCCACTATAAAAAAAGTTTTTTATAGTTACACTAAGAAATATTTATTAGATGGAGCCAAAGAAGAATTTTCTCTCAATGTTTTTCAAAGCATAAAAAACATTTTCCCATGACAAAGCAAACAAATACTATTTCAGTTTCTTCAAGTTCAACATAGAATTAAATGTTTTACAATAAATTTCATACAATGATAATTTAATGTAATATATCATTTATATCTTAATCGCGTCTTCAAAATTTCTCAAATTATTTTAATTATCATTAATTTACTCTAATTTAATTGTTATACTTCCCAAGATTTTAAAACATAAAATAAAACGTCTGTACATTTATATATATATATAAACCTTAATGCTCAGTGTATTAAGGTTGATTTAATTTTATTAATCTGCATAACACAACACTGATATTTTTATGTTGAGCCCCTGTGTATAACTTGTTAATTGACTGCTGGAACAGTGGAACTCAATATTTAATAATTATTAATTTTACCTCTATAATTTGGCTAATTATAGCTTATCTGCATCAAAAAGTAGAACATGTTGACTTTGTTCCTTCATTAAATCAGCAAAGCTCCCAAATCTGACCTATATTTTTTAATCAATTATGTCAACTTTACACTGAGAGACAAAGGATGTGATCTTTTATTCCTCAACTTTATCACTTTTTATTTTTATGCCACACATTGCATTTGCTCTAATAATTCAAGTTCCTTATAAATAAAAAATCTTTAACATTCTTTAACATTAAAGATTAGTTTGAACTGTAGATTAATTTTGAATTGTAGATTAGTTAGTTGAGATTAGTTTGTCCTGTAATTACTGAGAGAAAATTTCACATAGCTAAAAAAAATATAAATAGAACTTTTAGAGTACCTTAATCAAAATTAAAAATTTCAACTGGATAATGTACCAAACCTCCAACAACATAAACATCCTTTCTTTATTCAAAATGATGCATTTGTTATTGCAAAATATCTTTATGAGAAGGCAATAATTTCAATAATGCATAACTCAAGTTCAATTCAACATCTAACATCTTAACCCTAACTCTAATCCCAAGGTTACCACAATGAAACCCACAATTAATATTAAACACATTAAAATTGTACTTTCCATTAACTGCAAAGAGAAAGGTAAAAAGAAACATGCCTCATGCAAGAGGGCGATCCATGCATTACACACCTTGGGCCGTCCCTGCTTCTGCGCCGCGAACAATGGCTGCATAGCTTGTGCCCCCTTAGAAGGAAAGAGAGAACACATCATTCAAGGAAAAGAACACAAAAAGCTTCTTCCACTCACTTATATTCCACAAAGGTAGGCTCAACAAATACTCATGTCAAGAAATTTTTTGTATTGAGCAACATCAATTATATCACAATGACAAATTGAAGGAAATCTACAGATAATAATTCAATGTTTAAATAACTAGAGGAACAAATAATTTTTAGCTAAAGGTAAAATACTCAAGTTTCAGTCATACTAATGAAAATTAAGCAAAGTACTCGTATTATTACTAATAAGCTAGTTTTAGTCATCCCCTACTACTTGGTAATAAACAGGGACAACATAAATTCATTGCCTACTGGTTCTTGATGCCCTTAGGGAGAAGATAATTTATATTGCATTTTTCTTTTTTAGACAAATTTGTTACCTTTAGGATTGATGGCCAAGATCAACATCTTTTTCGAAGTATTAGCATTTTGTCATTGTGATTCAGCATAATGTGGCCCTTACATTAAGTTCACATTTCTCGACATCAGATCATGTTTCTGAAGAAGCAACTCTAACATTCATACATTTAGGATTCAATGCTTTGAATACATTTTTAACAGCTATTGAAAATATATATTAGTTTTGAATTAACAAAGTTTGTCAGATTATACTAATCAGGAAATCCTTTTTTTTAAAATAGATATTACACATTATGATTATTTCTTATAGTTTCTATTTCATTTTATATTTAAATAATTATAATGTGAAGATAATAATCCTATCTAAGTTTTATTTATTTTTGAAGTTTGCATTTAAACATGATATTTTGTTTGCTTTATTTTTTACTAATGATTGGACTGGATTTTTCTGAATAATACTTAATTCCTTAAAGTAATTTCACATTAGATTCTAAAAATATCTTTTTAAAAAGTTACATCATCTACATGTATTCCCTGTTAAAATATATATATATATATTACACTTAAAAAAATTTGGGGAAATTCACAACCAGATGTTATATATATATATAATTTTCTTTCAATTCAAAGTAATATTTCCCACAGAAAAAGTACAATTCTATTAAACAAACATCAAATGCCTTTCAAAGTAAAATCCTAAATAAGGATAAGAACAGAAATTTAAGAGTAAGAATAAACAGAAAGTAAATTAGAATATCAAAAAAATTCACTCCAGTTCAAACTACAAATCGAAATACCTTTAAGAAATTTATCATTGTTTTTTGAATTTATGTGTAATTACTTTACACACACACACAAAAAAAAACTATTAAAATATACTTACCACTTTTATACATAAAAGTGATAGCTACATTCTTCCATAACACAATTCTTCAATTTACATTAACATAATTGGTTTCCCCTCCCCCACCTAATCCCCAAACAACTTTAAGCTGAACACCAGGTTCAAAATACTGGGGAAAACAGTACAATATTTTAAAACCTACAACATGTGTATGTGTCTAAAAAGTAACAATTTAGCAAGTGGTAGAGAAATGTTTTGATGCATATGATAATAAAGAAATTTTTTGAAAGCGTTTTCAATTGTGCCATTTCAAGGTGCCCCACCCCCCTTAATTAATATTGTCACACATTTTCTGATGCAAAATAGATATTCATAAAGAAACAGCTTTTATTTACCAAAACACAATGAATTGATAAAATGTAAAGAAAAAGTGCAATGAATTATCTGAAGGACATTCAAGGCTAGTTTCTGAAGCTTTATTTATGCAATTTCTTCCTTATATTTGTTTTAAAATTATTGTTAGTTATAGAAGTACACAATTTGAAAACTTTAATTTAAAAATTAAGCCATCTAAAAAATTCAGAACTTTTCTATAAATTACTCATTTGCCTAAGAAGATTTCCAAATCCCCATTCAGTCTTAAAAAAAGATGGGGTAAGGAAACTGTTTGATAGGGGGAATAGCAGAAATATGGGACTTTAAATGGAGAATTGCTTTATTTGTTTTCTTTTAGAAAATTCATTAAATCAGTTCAAACTAATTCAAATATTACTTAAGCAAAAAAACAACTATTAAGTTCGATAAACTGTGATGTATAAGTGTGTAAAGGTTGTAACATTAGTATATTTTTGAAATGTATTTGTATATCATTATAGAAAACTGAACATTTAATAAACACACATTTGTTCAGAAACTTGTAAGCAGAATTTTATGATAATTGAAATTTAAATTAATTTGAAGATGCAGTTAAAAAAAAAATCTGATTCTATAGTGGAAAATATATACCTGCAAAGTTAATTATATTAGTCCAAGAACATTGCATTAACTTTTGAGGCATAAGCAATATTTTAAATTTTATCTAACTGTGTGCAAACTGTAGTATTCTATTGCCCTTGAAAGTGTACTAAGTTTGATCAAACCTTATTACCCATGCCTTGACTGAAGATAGAAAGACTTACTTAAAAATGGAGGGTTTGAAAATTTGTGTGCGTGTTTTTTGTAAAACAGTTCTTTACTAGGAATTTATTTAAGCAATTTTTTCCTCACATTTTACGTTTAAAAAGTAATGCTGTTGGTTATCAATGTGTGGAATTCGGAAGCTTTAACATAAAAACTGTACTGTTAATAAAAATGAAAATACTTCATACATTCACAATTAGCCTAGTCACTTTCTTTTAAGTCCTCCCCCCCCCCCTTTCGATCTAAAAATTGCACAAGGGGTGAGGAAGAAACCCTTCTGATGGGAGAGAGAACTAGAAGAAATTTTGGAAAAGGGAAATTTAATGACATAAACGTAGAAATCACCTGAAGATGCTGACATTGATACAATAAGGGAAAATTTCCCTCAGGAAAAAAGCAGGAAAATGTTTTACACTAAAAAAAACCCATTCAACACCAAGCTATGCAGCTAGTATGTTTAAATAAGTCATAGAACTCAAAAATAGGTTTTAAATTATTGGTAAGAATTTAGCATCACAACATGTTATTAGTAAAAATAGACACAATCATAGCATTTATTACTATTTTAAATCATCTAGCTTAACCATTATTTCTTAGAAACAATTATGTCATTCTGATTGTAAACATCTACATATAAGAAATACAAAAGAAACATGATGAACATGAGAAAACATTTTTGTAATTGTTGATTAACAGAGATGAATCTCACCTGGCTGGAAAGGTCTTTGAACAGTGGGTGAGTCTGTGGGAGTCTCCGGTGGATCCTTGGATCCAATGCTGTTGATGCTTTCTTCATTATCCAGAAGACTAAAAGGGAAATATTTACCCAATCAACTAATTTGCTTCACTAACATCACAACCATATATTTAAAGTAAAGGACAACATTATTTTTAATCTGCAATTGGTGAAGATGTTTACAGGGACATGGTACAATTTATAAAAAAATTTGAGTAAATAGTTTTCACAAATTTTTTGGTTGCCCCTATGTACATATATTTACATAAAATAGTTTTTACACTTAAAATACCACAAAAAGATAATCATTTTTTTAAAGAAAAATTTATGAAGTGATTTTAAAATGTTTCTCCTCCAACAATAATTGTTTTACACAGCTAAAATTTGATTCACAAGCACATTGGAATACGCATAACAAAAATTGGTCCACGTTTTGTGATAACATGATTAATATTTGTAAAATACCTTTTTATATATGTTTATTGAAAATTCCTTAAAAAACATGTAAATTCTAAATACAATTATCTGTAAAAAAAATAAATATTGCCTTGATTAAAAATGCATAGCCTTTTTTGTTACATGTATAAATAACAATAGTTAGAAAAATATCAAAGCATTTGGTACCATAGAAGAAAAGGCTTAGCATTTTAAGTGAAGATAAACTAATTTATTTTCTCTTTCTGGGATAAATCAGTTTTTTTTATTTGCCATTGGTACGAGAATACAAATGAAATAAAAGCTATCATAGCTGTGGCTTTTTTTAACATAGAACTTTTAAATTTTGTGAGCTTATAAAAAAACATATAAAGAATAATTTATAGGCAAAACAAATTCGATTTGATTTTTTGACCAATTTTTATCAATTGAACCTTTCTGTGTCCCCCTTAAGCAAGGTTCTTCAAATTTCTATATTTATATAAAGTCTTTAATAACCTTTGAAATTGAGAAAGTGTAGCAACTCAAATAATTTTACATTCTGATTTTGGTGGATTGATTGTTTAATGTTGCACTCTGAAGCAATTACTCTGTTTACTACTTGCAACAGATTTTGTAATTTTTAATCGCAGTCAAATGATGAGGTTTTCATCTCACTCTCCAAACTTTCCCATCATGCTGATGTGAGAGCTTTGAGCCTTAATCAGTTTCCCTGCGTGGTGGGTTTTCACACAATGGCTTCAGATCTAGATGCAGGCTCAACCCCACATCTAAACAGAAATAATATTGGTCCTCTCATTACTATGGCCAAACAGCAGCCAATCTTTTTGGTGACACAATCCAAAATTCAGATCCTTCCAAATTTTGAGATTTTCCATTTGGCAATTAGGATTTTTATAAATCATCTATGAACATTCAAATTCTAGAACAAGAAAATTTAAATATGAATATTAGGTTAAATATGAGCTAAACCATTCCGACAAAATTCTTAAAAGCACCTGACACATTTTAATTTTATATCATAAACTAAACACTCAGATACAATGATCCCAGAATAGATGGTTTTAAACTGTTTATCAAGAATTAAGACATACATACCTGTGAGTTTTGACAAGAGTACAGTCTCCACCTTCAAGGGGCTCCAGATCCAAAATGTATAGCATACCCTCCCCAGAAACAACCAAGACTCGTGGGATGTTGTCAATACTGCATTAAAAGAAAATTCCAAATAAATATTGCAACATTTCCTTCACTAACACTGTCTGTTAAGTCAAGTTAAACAAGAAAAATATTTTTGCATTGCCAATTTTATTACTTATTTCCATTTACTAAAAAAAAACACTATAACAGAACATAACTATATCTTGATGAAAACCTCAAATATTATTTCTAGCATGAAACAAACAATTTTTAATATCCTTTTAACTAATGTTTTATTTTTTGAACAAATAAAATAATAATGGAACAGTAGCTAATTTAACTTTAAGTTCAAAGAATTAGAATTATTATAACATTCTACAGCACAATAATTAGAATTATTACAATATATTTATTTTATATTAAAAGAAACACTTTTGTAAAAACATTTACATAACTTGTTTTAAATTTTAAATGCAGCATAAAACATCAGCATTCAAAAATATTTATAACAGATACCTATACTGACGGATACCTATACGGACATACAAAATTCTGAGTTTATTCTAAAATTTTTCTTCCAAAAAATATGAATCTTTTATTTTTTTAAAAGCAATATTTAGTTATCAATATCTTAAACACATGCTCATGAACAATAAAAGTAAAAAAAGAAAAGAAAGAAAAACTGACGTGGCCAAGGCACAAATATTCCTTATCCCAGAAAAAGGAAGGTGCACAGTAGCAAAAGAGCGTCCCTGATAAAGCATGTCAGCCACTTGTGTTGGTAAATAGCTTGCAGACTGCACAATTGCTTTTCCAAAATACCCAAGCCAACTCTGAGGCTCCTCTGAAGGTTTTCTGAAAAACAAAAACAAATGTACATTTTACAATAAAAAATCAAACTTTGACAGATGCCCTTTAAACAGTAACTGAAATTTAACCAATTTAAAAATGAGTTGTCCTTTGACCGTCCAATAAACGGCCGACAAGAGTCATAACAGTGTGACACTTAGTGGCGGCAAAAGGGAAGGTATTAGTCGAGCATTTGGCAGAGAGAGAATTGCATGAGAAAATTCTGTTCCTAGCAAAGCATGATTAAATCTGACCTCTCCAACATGAAAAGAGGCATAATTGGAGCTTGCCTCAATGGAGCACTCATATCCAGAACAGCCAACCTTGTAGGTGTATTAAAGGACCATTAAAGGCTACAGTGGTGTTGAGACCACCAAAACTGGATAGAACTGCAATGGGAATAAGTCAAATGATCTCATGAATTCTCATTTACATTATTCCAGACCACCGAACGAGTTTTCGTCTGGCGAACACCGGCAGAAGAATTTCATGTTGACTGTCTTATTCCAACCGTGAAACATGGAGAGGGTTCTGTGATGGTGTGGGGCACAATATCCTCCTGTGTGTTGGGGCTTTTTGTTGTCTTGAGGGGAATGAACACAGGCTACCATTATCGAAGCATTCTCACAGTCCATCTTCCCCGTATGCTTCCCTGTTTACATGTCTCACTGTGTTCAAACATGGTTATATGAGCATGATGATGAAGTGGAACATATTATATGCTGTCCCCAGTCATCTGATCTCACCATTGAGTGCTTGTGGGGTTTTTTAGAGAACAAAGTCTGTGCTCGGTTTCCTCCTCCAAGCTCACTATCTAAACTTGAGATAACATTGGATGAGTAATGGGTGTGAATTCTGATGAACTTTGTTCAAGTTCAAGACCTTTTTTTGTCAATCCCATGTTGAATGCCAGTTGCCATTCAAACCAAAGGAGGACCAAAACAATAATAAAAAAAATTTCCATCTTTTTCACAGGTGTTCCTATTCATTTGTCTTATACCTGTATTATATATACGAAATTTCCAATTAAAACTGCAAATTTTAATTAAAACAGTAAAGCTTTTTTTCTCCCTTAAAATTACATACAGATGCTTCTAAAAAGTTCTATCTATAAATGTTATTATTAACATATTACTGTACGAAACATAATATGAAAAATATCACACAAAATTTTGGAAAATACTTTTCAAATATGGATATCTATTTCCACAAAACATACCCTTTCTCTATGTATATCACTTATGAAAAATAATGCTTTATGCTGAGATATAAATATATGTATGTATAGAAAAATGTATTTAAGGAACAATTCTTTTTTAAAGTTATATTTTTCACTCTCACATTCTCAAAAGCAATGACTGATGTAAATATGAACATACTAGAAAAAAAATTGTAACTTAAAAATGTACATAACCATATGAAAATATATGTTTTTTCTAATATTCTATTAAGACTGAAATAGTATGACCAAATACCAAACCAAAATTTATTGTACCAAAATGACAAAATATTAGTAGGAAAAAAAATTAGAAGGTTAGAAGGAAGGAAAAAATGCAAAAAATACCAAATTAATTTAAAAGTAATGATAAATATACAAAAATCGAGAACATTTATTTGTGTTGTTACTAATGCCACCTGATTGGCAAAGGCCAGATCAAGGCCCATGATATTCATCATGGTAAAGGGATAAGTGACGTCTGTCATTAGCCATAGCCTTGAGCACTATACAGGTGACAGAACGATTTAGCTCGGTTCTACCCCAATTTTGAGCGAGAATACCCTGGGGGTGGTCAAGGGTCTCCCACCTCTATTTATTCACATACATTTATTTACATATTCATAAGAAAGCAAATATTATACTGAAGTTGCTTCTTAAAATACAGAAAATTCACAGGGGGGTAAAATATATTAATGCATAACTTGCCTACATGTTAACTTAATTAAAATGTTACTCAACAAATAAAAATTATGAAATAATAAATCCTGAGAACATAAAGACCAAAATTTTATTTAAGCCTTTAACAGTTGCGTAATTTTGAAGAAAAGGTGCCAACTTTTTACTCAAAAGTGTATTAAAGTGCTATTTTTTACTCAAAAAAATTATTTAAAACCAAGTTTATATGTGTTAATTTTTTCTTTTTGGGTCAATTTTTAGCTTGAAACAAAAAAAAATTATTTTTTAGGAAAAGCCAGCATTTAGGGTTATTATGACTGAATATTGATTTCCTAGCAAAGAGAATAATTAAAATGCATGTGTTTTAAACATTATAAGATATTTTATTACACTCATGCATAATGTAAATAAATATTAGTAATATTTTCTTGTATGATAAATTTCAAACCACAAGTTGCAAAGGCCAACATCACGATCTGGACAGTAGTACTCAGTTTCCTTCCTGCATTTCTACTGTTTTCATCTCTTATGGAACAACAAACTTTATATTCTCTTAATGGTTGCTGTTTGTTATCGGTTGGAGGTATCTGTCTAACAAAATGCTTTTTAATCACACCATTGGGATTATCCTCCAAGCTTGCCCAGCCTCTTTTTGCAATAGTATATATCTAATACTTTTCAATAAGTTCATCTACTAAAGATAAATAGAACCATCAAATGGGATTTCTTCCACCTTGTTTTTAGTAAATAAGGTATGAATTCAAATTAGTTTGATCTAACAAATAAAAATATATATTCTTAAAAGACTTTTTTCCTCTTTTTTGAGCAATAGAATAATCTCCAAGATATTGGTCTACAATATGTACAGCTACCATATTTTTATTGTAAAAAGGGACAATTGTAGGTTTCTTTGATAACTTTGTTATGACACCCAACATCTACCATGACATTTGTAAGGAGTGTGGTAACATCATTCTTATCTTTCCATTACATGGAAAGAACCTAACCTCAACAAAAGGCAACAATTTCATTTTTACCAGTTCTTGCAGCATTTCAATCCAGTGTGTTTCTAATCTCAGATTGTCGAGCAATGTCAGATAATCTCCATGAACCCAAAAAAATCTAGAAATTCTAAAAACAGAACAGGGTTCAGAAGGACCCTTAAAATCTACACAAGTCAAGATGTGGGCAGAAGAGACCAGCTCGGAATAACACTAGTGGCAATTCAGAAATACCTTCTGACCCTGAGAAAAAGTGAGAGCTTTTATATGGCCACTCCCAAAGCACAAGTAGGCATTCTGGTATTTCCTAGTCATAAACCTGGAAAAATTCAGTTTAATTTTACAGTTCCATAAGTGCCTGTTTGAAATTTTAGAAACACGTCTGCCAAATCTGGTGAAGTATAAAAGTTGTCTGTTATTAGACAATATCTTTGTCTTAGTCGAGGTTTGATGAGTGACATCATGAATTTAATTGATTGGTGTAAATCTTTATATTTCTGATTAAAAACCCTGCCTTTCCTGATGTATATAATTTGTGACCATATATCCTCTGAAATTGATTCACATAACAAACAAGATTTTACTCCGAAACAAGATCTCTTTTTAAGCATATACTGTTGCCCTTCTACTTGACCTTTTAAGAGCAAGAGGGTTCACCATTTACAATATCATGTCCAGGAGTTACAGCTCTTTGAAACAACTTGGGATTTGGATATGTGTATAAATGTAAGAGTCAAATGTTTCAATAAAAGTCAAAGTGCAGTGTATTTTGTAAAATCTATTGCAAGGCATTATTCTTTTGGAAAAAAGGTGCCAAAATTTAATGTTTTTTGCTGTAGTACATTTTTGTGTCTGGTTTTCTTACAATACTTTGCAAAATAATTATACAGAGAAATTTCTTAATTTATTCCTTTGTGACAGGTATTCAAACTTTTTTTTTTTTGAATAGGCAAAATCCTGATTAATTTTGGCATGGTTCAACATATTTACTTGTTTTAGAAATGACAAGATTCACTAAATTGCCATTTTAAAAATACTCCAAATATTTTAAGACACCAGAACTTGGATCAAAACTAATATATATACCTTTGATGTTTCTAGAAATTTAAAATGTGGAAGGTGCATGATCTACTGAAGAGATTTTAGTCAATGCCCATCCAGGCAACAGTGCAGATCCATCGTCATTGCTCTCAGATTCATTAGCCAAACTTTCATAAAAATCAGTTATTTCATAATCACTCACAGAATCTGATTCCCTTTCCGACTAACTCTATAATGTATAGAGTATCACAATATATATATATATATATTATCACAGAATGAAAACCACATTGTATTCACATAGAGCCTAACTAAGTAACTAAACTGAACAAAAAACATGCAGCAAATACGTTTGTTTGAATAGTTCTGATATCTAGTTTAAAATAAACTATTTCTGAACACATTACAAATTATCTGGTACAGCCATCTGGAGTACAGAAAGAGAAATAAACATGATTCTGGACATAGTACATTATTTTAATCATCGATCAGTTACTTTTGAATATTCCAGCCCAGAAATATCATGGGCACAAGAAATAGAGAGTGAAACTTCCCCCCGTCATTTTGATGGAAGCAAGAAGGAAGGGGTTAAAGGAATTTAAGGGAGAAGAAAATTTATGAAAACAATACTAAGAAACTCCTTAAAAGATGCATGTAACTTTTGATGGAATAAAAGAAAAAAGAAATGAAATGCAGAGCACTCACATGTCCTTGAGTTCATCTAATCGAAAAATATGCACTGTCTCAGTATTACTGGAAGCACTCAGGAATTTTGAGTCTTCGCTGAATGACAATGAATAGATACGGACACATCTGTAATAAAAAAATAAAATATCATGTAAATGGGACATTGCTTATTTATAACTAATTAGAGAGAACAGAAATACACAGCAAAAAATCAAATAACACCACTCAGAAAAATTACAGCAGATTTCTTGTCAGATATTGAAGCCTAACTTAACTGTTTCATGAAACACTAAAGTAAATAAATCAGAAACCAAGAATGTCTAGTGTTCACGAAGACAATTGGGATTATGGTTCTTATCAAGTATTAAAAAATACCACTGCATGTTTAAAGTCTTAAATACATCTGCTTTTGTCAAAAATGTTTGTTTCTACCTGATTAAAAATAAAACTCCTGTTACAGTCAACATGTTTTGTAGTTTTTAATAAACTATCTGGTATAATAACTGGCATTTAAGCACAATCACTTTTACTCCCTATATTCATGCCTTGCTAACATGAGAACTTAGATTTGGAAGTATAAGACACAAAAACAATTTACCAATTGGTTAATTGTAATACACCTGATAAGACAGATTTACAAACAGATTATGGAAAATATAACCAGACTTACAAACTAAGATAACTTCTTATGTTAATTCTTATATTTATATTCAATAAATATAAAAATAGTCTTGCTTCTGCAGTTTATTATTATTATTTTATGAAAAATGTTAATTTTATTATGTATTTTTAAGTTAATAAGTTAATTATAAGTTATTTTTAACCAATAAATTCCCAAACAACATTACTTTTCCTTATACTAGTTTCGCTAGTGTGAATTTTTAAGTGATATATGCATAAGCCTTCCCTTTTTTAATCTAAGTAAACTGAACAATTATTTCCTTCATTAATTATTTATTTGTTACTGAAATAATGCAATTACAAGTAATGATAAATTTTAATAACAATACTAACAAAAACATGATACAATATTTTACATGCCTATCAATACGCTGAGTGAAAAAATACCTCAGCACATTTTAAGTAACAAATTTACTGTAAGGTTTGAAAATGCAGTGAATTTATTTCAACAAGTTTCACAAGATGATTTTTCTTTTATTATGATGAAAACAGATTTTGATTATTCTAGGACTAAATCGTTCAAATATCTCAATTTAAAGTATTAATTTAACAGCTGGTAATGACCAAAAAAGCTTCTACTTAGAACTTCAAAGAATACACATTTTCTACAAACTTCATAAATTTAACATTCAGTGACTTTTTTAAATAATTTTTGTTTAAAGGGATAACATTATAAGATTCTTGAAAAGCAGGGCATAAGAAAACTTTCTTACACTTTTCTCAGTAAAAATGATATGTTATTCATCAAAAAACTAATCAGGATTCTAAATATTCTTATACATTGCATTCTCAAGGACAATAAAAAACAATTTGGCAGCAATTTTGACTTGATATCAATCAAAAAACTTAACTATTACCTATTGGAAATAACTAAATAAATACCTTTTTACACCCCGACGAAATTCATACAGCTTGGTCCCATCTACAACATTAAACACTCGAATCACTGTACCCTAAAAAATAAGTTTGGCCAAAAACTTTACACCTGTTAATAAAAGCTAATGACAAAATAAAAGAAAATCAGGCACATTCTTCAAAATCATACATTTTAATTTTCCTTAACTAATTCTGGGGTCATTCAAATATTTTCTTTAATCTCTTTATTGTCAATACATGTCAGCAATTTTAAAAATACCTTTATATTAATTTGACATTGATTTATGTAATAAATTTTAAGAACTCATTCGTTTCACATAAATAATGTAGTTACGCAAAAAAATCAAAATGTTTTAAAAACTAAGCAATTATTGATTCTTACAAAGTCATAATCAACAAAATAGTAAAATAAAAGCTATAACATATTTTTAAAATTACACAAACCTTTTTACATACTCACAATTGTAATTATACATAGGAGTTATTAGGTTTTAAAGAGGTAAAAGAATGACACAGATAATGAAATTATTTTGCTGAAACACTCACCTTCTCTGAAGCTGTGGCTAATTTGGTACCACTTGGGTCAAAAGCCATTGCTGCCAGAGGATTGTCATGAGCTGGAATCATGGATTTAGCTTGCTGTTAAAGAGAAAAGAACAATACTTTTTTTATTTACTTTTAATTGTTTCAAACTCAAAATCCGTGACACAACAGCCCATGTGGGCCAGGACCTGTGCCAAACCCAGTGTACGTGACTATTGAATGCTGAGGTGCATAAGCAGATATTCCAATCATGTGGCCAGTCTGAAGTGAGACCCCCAGTGTTTAAGTCCCCAAGCAAGCTTGGTACTCATTCATCGACCCACTGCACAAAGGATGAAAGGCTGAGTGGACCTTGCCCAGCCCAGGAATAGAACCCAGACCTGCAGTGTGGAAGCCTGATACACTTTTAATGGTTTCAGCTAATGAAAATAAATCCATTTAGAAAATGTTTAAAGGCAATCATCTGAATGAGTATCCTGTCCACTGTTTCCACAAAGAAAAAAAAGCAGAAAAAAGAAATCATGATTATTTGTGTAAAAAGAAAGAAATGGGTATATTAAAATGAATTGCAGTAATTTAATTGGGGGGGAGGGGGAGGAATTAAAACATATTACCATCAAACAATATAAAATATATATTTTAAGATGTTAGAATGCTATGACCCATAGCATAAAGTTAAGCACTGATAATTTTAAAAACACCTCAATATTTAATTCAAATGATTAAATCATTTTAATATTCCTTCATCACAATGTCTTCACAAGTTTTGATTACATGAAAAAATAATGACAAATGTGATTGCATTTTCAGGAAAAGCATTGCAATGCAAATAATTTTACTAATAAAAGAAACAAGAAAACAGACCAGATGTTATATACCATAAAATCTGGCGTACAGCATGCACACCCATACTTTCAAGTAAATTTTTTAACTTTTTGGTATATTCGCTATATAATGTACATCCCTTTTTTATGAAGGAATCTGAAATATGCATGCTTTTAAGTCATTTATTCAAGGTATTATGCCAGACATTTGAAGAAAAAAAAATACACTATTTCTAGAACCTTTAAGAATTCATTAGGTATGTCATTTTTAAAAAAAAACAAAAAAAAAAAAAAAAAACAGTATTACAATCTACATAGAAGTCTAGTTTTCTTTTATGCTCATCTTTTTTTTTAAGCTATCATTTTTATACCCAGCGTATAGCATGCACCCATAAACTTTGATCATATTTTTTGTGCTCAAAGTGCACGTTATACACAGGATTTTACGGTATTTGTAATACAAACATGTGATTACACATCCCAAGAAGCCATGGTTTTAAAATGAAATAAATGCTACTTTTTATATTTATAGCATCTGAAAATTTTTTATTTTTAAATTTTATTTAGAACTAAATACTCCTAATTATTCCTCAAATCAAGTTTCTAATATTCCAGTAATTAGGACATAAATTTACTTATGAATGATGGTTACACAAATTTCAAGAAATATCACTCCCATAGAATCATAAGGTTAACAAATTAAGCAACATAACAGTAAGAAAAAGGAATTAATTGTACGAAAGAAAACTAATTCCTTTCTTGCACTCTTACTTAATTCACTTCCAAAAAATTTTGTAAGTGAAGAACTTACCAAATTAAGGGCATCAAAGATCTGCACCTCGCCAATAGACGAACTGCCTGGATAGGCCAGGAAGTTGTGCTCATTGGAAGTGGAGAGGACACAGAGACCTGCTGGATTTGGTGGTGTGTCCCGGATGGTGTGTAACACCTTCATGTCCCGAATGTTGTGGATGTATAGGCTCTCCACAAGACAAACCACAAGTCGCTGAAAAGGAATATGCTTTACATTAATATGAAAACAAATTAAGTACAAACTGTGCCATATGGAATTTAGGAAATGTTGAAGATATATAATTCACAGTGGTAGTCAAGACAAAAAGGAAAGAAAATGTCTGATTTAAAAAAATGAAACAAATTTACTCAACACAAACAAATTATTGACAATCCTAAAAAATGTCATATTTCAAGAAGAAACATGAATGACAACCAGATATTTTATAGAAGGAAAAAAATTTTTATCTCTATGCTGTTACATAATTTTTGGTGGATTAACTTGATCAGGAATTAAGTAACAAATATTCTGCACTTATATGTAGCAAATTTACATGGAATTTTAACATTAAAATGCATTCTAATAAATGAGTTTTATCTCACACATGCCTTTCAAAAATTTTGAGAAAAAGTACTCTTCTTTCAATTAGTACACTACTTGCCCAGTACAAAGTTCACTAGAAGGATCTTGAAACATTTTTGTACAAAAGAAATAATAATTTTTTACATTTTTCTATTTCTTAAACTACACATATTTGTGCAATAAGGAATACAAGATAATAGCCGCCCATACAGTATAGTAGTTAGTGATGCTGACTGCTGTGCCATTAATCCTGGGGAAGACATGGATGTTTGTGAATGTACAGTTCCTTCACGGCATGGGGGTACTCTAAATAGCCCTCAAGCAACAAGTCCTCTTGTGTGGTTGGTGGAAGGAGAAGAGAGGTAGGAGGCCCCTGATCACTCACAAGGAATTAGTTCTCTCTCAAAATTGGAGTGGAATCAAGCCAAAATCGGACTGTCACCTGTATAATGCTCAAAACTACAGTTAATGACAGGTGTATATGTAGCCCTTTGCCGTGGTGAATTCAAGGGCCTTGATATGATGTTACTGTTGATTAGGTGGCATAAGTAACAATACAACATACAAGATAATTAAATCATTTAAACAAAATTAACATTTTAATCACATAAAAAAGTTTTAGCAGATACTAAATGATTCTTTCATATAATTATAAAACACAATTTACTAAAATAAGGTTGCAATATATGATTTTTGATTCATTTTCTTACTTGTTTTTATAGCAGATTCATTGATAATATAATATTTTAGTTTTCTGCGTAATTTGGATTCTATAGACAAAATGGTTAAAGAGGTAAATCAATCTTGAATAATGCTAGATCTCAAGTAATTTTTCATTATTTTTTAGACTTGAGAAAGAATTTGAAACAGATGCAATATTCTTAGGTTAAGTTAGAGCAATTTTCTAAACAGCAGCAACATTTAAATACTATTAAAGTATAAATTTTACAATAAATATTACAATATTTTTTAATAACATGACTTTAGAATACAAAGCTCAATGTTCAAATTTGTTTCCATTAAATAAATTAATACAACCAATATATATATTCTCTTATAAGTTCACATTTAAGTCTGCAAAATCAGATCAGATTTAATAAGTTTTTAAATATTTTCTGTGTGATTTCCAGCCACCACATTTTATCTGAGCATTGAACAGGGTGTGGAGACTACAGGGAAAGAATCTTTGTAACTAAACCTTGATTTCAGAATATTTATAGATTTTGTACAAAAAATTAACTCCTCTCTCTTTTTGGTGTGCCTGCAGAATTCTTATCTGAATAATTGAGCATTTAAATTATTTATTTATATTTGAAAGCTCAGCCATCAAGAGAGAGACCAATAAAATATCCATACTATAATTCTCCTTCAAAATCACAGATTGTGGAAAGCAAATGAAATTATAAGAATTTATTGCTTTCAAAAACTCAAATTTTAGAAATTCCACAGTCATCTGAGGTGCAGAGAAGATACACAAACACTTCTAGAATAACAATTTACCATAGATCAGGCAATTTTATTTAAATTTTACCTGAAATTTTAGATCTTAGAATGCATGAAATATGTCACTGCAAGAGCTCCCCAAAACATTAGACCAAAGCCAGCAAAAAATAAAAGGAAAGCAGAAAAAATTTCTTAAAATGCCATCCCTCCATTTTAATCAAACATTTAAAAAAATTTTTTTGTTTTTATAATGATGTTTAGCCCAAATATTCTCATCTAACAAACCTTGAACATAATTGAATATAAAAATAATCATATCCCAAAAGCAAAAGACCAAAAAATAACATTCAATTTGTATAACTATAACATTCATTTTATTGTACTTAACATCCAGATTCCAATGGAACAACCTTATTCCATTTTATTCACAATACTTTAAAAGAAGCACCATTCAGCAAGAAACTAATTTTCAATCAAGTACACATGCAAAAATTCTATTACTTATAAAGATAATTTCCAGTTTAATTAACATCACACGACAGTGATCATCCTGGTTGTTAACCATGTAAATACCCAGAATAAAAATTAATTGTATTCTGATAAAACAGCATTATCAGAAACAGAGCAAAAAGAAAAGCGGTAAATCCCACATGAAATACTGTTGCAATTTACACTTCTTCAGTGACAAAAAAAGGGGTACAATTATTTCACCCCCCCCCCCCCCCTTTAATTCTTAGAACAATATCAAATACTGAACAGAATTACACTTTCTTTAGCAGATTCTTTTTATTAAAAACTCAATGCATGAAAACTCTATTGCATGGAGTAACAATAAAATGTTATTTAAATGAAGATTTTCTTCTATTCTGATCAGAATTTTCCGAAAATTTTAAACCACAATTAAAACACCATTTAAATTTACAGGAAAAGTTTTTTTTTAAATGTAGCAATGAAGAGCATTAAATAGAAAATTCAAACAAGTTACAATGGCCAAGTATTGCAAAAGTGACATTGAATCACTGACCATAAGTTGCTGGAAGTGAAAAATGGACACATTGCTGTGAAAAAAATACATTGCAATCTCTAAGCAAAAATAATTTGCTGAAAAATAATTAACTACCCCTGTTCTCCCCCAATTTGGGGAGAGAACAGGGGTATCAAATGGATTTCCTATGTAAAAATAGTTTTGGTCTTCTAACTTTCCCTTAGTTCACATTGCTTTCTTCCTCTTTAAAAAGTAAAATGCCAAAAACTCACAGATATCAATAAAATCAGTATTCAAATATAACCACAACCAAAAGACCACATGCATATCATTATCAATAAATACGTGATCAGGCTCTGTTCCAGGTAACCCAACTATTTTGAATACCAATGACAACAAGACCATCCTGAATATAAACTTGGTGTTTAATAGAGACATAATGACTAGCAGTACCTATAAAACTCTCAGTCACCTTCTCAGTACTATTCTCAATCAAATTAGGGAGAAAAATCAAAGAAAAAAAGGGAGGGTTAAGGAATGCCACTAAAATAAATATTCTTCAATAAAAGCTAAAATCAATAAAGTTTAAAAAAAATTTCACATCTGATCTCTCCATTCTTTTAGAAATTACACTTGGAATAATTTTTTATCTCATACCTCAAATGAAGATGACTCTTTATATAATAGTATCAGATGTTGTTATAAATCATCCACTCAACTTTCTCTTACCTGGGCTTCCCATGGGATAACTTAAAGTACAAAGTCAAAAAGTGTTCGTTGATTCAGAAAAAGCAATTACAGAAAATCAAGAACTGTATGATGATGACTTTATAGAAAAAAATTTGAGAGAAAAGTTCGCAGGTAGTTTAAATATAATACCAGACTCCACACCACTCAACTGATGTCTCCACAGGAAGTCATTGGCGTAATCCTAGGTTTAAGCAACAAAAAGGCAATGGCCTTTTTGCCAAGACAATCGCCAAGGGCACAATCAAAAATATAACTCTAGAAGCTCTTCCACTGCAAACTGTAAAACACATTGCAAAAGTTTTTAACAAGTTCTTACACTTCAACTACTTTCCAGATAAGGGAAAAATTGTCTTGGTTAGAATTTTTTTAAAACCAGGTGGGACCTAAAATTTTTGGACAGCTACAATCCCATTGACCTTATTAGTTTATTGAGGAAAAAATTTTACATAAAAATTAACTTAAGACCAATATGACTGACAAAAACAAAAATTATTTTTAACTTCCAGCATGGGTTTACATCTAAAACATAAATGATGCATCAGCTTTTCTATGTCACTCATCTTACAACCACAGGGTATAATAACAAAACTTGCATGGAGGAATATTTCTTGATATGATATTGAATATAATTTTGCATTATATACAAATTGATTCACCTAAAGTTTCCTCCATATATCATTAAAATTTTACATTGTTTCTTAAGTAATAGAATATTCCAATTCAAGTACATTAATATTCTTTCTAGAATCACTCATATCTCTTTAGGTATCCCATAAAGAAGCATTCTAAATCTGTGGTACAATATTTACTCCAGTGACTTCCTACTGGATCAATCTGTCACTTTAATTTTTTCTACTGATGACACAGCCATTTTATACAACAGACCTACAGCCCATGCAGCTGCACACAGTGTCAAAGTTTACCTCTGCAAATCAACAGACTGGCTAACTCAGTAGCGGATAGCAATAAATAAAAAGAAAGTACAATCCAAAAATAGAATTCATTTTCCAATCTTTGATCACTCCATCAATAGGATGTGTGTGTGTTCAAAGTGAAATACACTTTAACCTAATATAAGACATAACAAACTTACAAGAGCCATTTCTTTGACATACAAGAAAATGAAATGAAAAACTACTTTATCCTCAAAAGCTACACTGGAAAAAATTAAAGCTCTCACTTCTAAATAGATTACTCATTTACAAGCAATATCTCAAGAAATTGCTTTTACACCCATGTCCCATCCAGCAAACAACTGCTAAAATGCACATATATTAAATCCAAAACTCTCAGAACAATAGCAAGAACTTTCCTTCCAAGATACACTCTACATGAAGAACTGAAAATAAAACCCCTCTAACCACCGATTATAACACTCACAGAAAAATTTTATACAAGTATCTCTACTCATCAAAACTGAACCATAAATACTCATTTACAATAGAGCTCTCCCTTCCCCGAACAACTTACCTATTGCCTTACCAAGCTATCGGTTAGTGAAAAAGGGGAAGGGGTAATTCTAACATTGAAAACATTTTAGTTTTTCTCACAAAGAATCCTTCATTTTGCTGCACATTTTTCATTTCAACCATTTTTACCTTCCTTCTGAGGTCATTAAATGATTGCTGATTAACACTGCACTCTAAAGCAATGCAGAGCTAGTTACAATGAACTTCGCAATTCTAAGCCTCAGTTAAATGACAAGGACAACACCCGAACTGGCACTGCTTTCTCCAAACTTCCAGACTATGCCAACATGAGGACTTTGAGATGCATTGATCAACATGCATCAGTCACCACATGGCAGGTTTTCAGTGGCACCAAAACTCAAACCTGTAATAAAAAAAGACCACCACAAGTTTGCGACCATAACCCCTCAGCTACTGTAACCACGCCTTGCAGGCGATAATTCAAACTCCTCCTCACTCTGTGACAATTTCTACATTACTGATTTTCTGAATTGTGTTTTTCTTTGCTCACTATGTGCTTATATATTCCAGATCTGTTATTTTAAAAGAAAACACATTTTCTAAAAGCTGACTATGTTAATTATTTCTAAAGCACAAATAGTTTTAATAAAAATGAATGGGAACTACTTCCACAATTTATCATTCATGATCAAATCAAGTTACAATCAGCACCATCTACTGGAAAAAGCAATTTTATATATATTAGAAGTCAAACTGAATAAATGAGAATTTTTTTTAATAATATTTCTAGAAATATCCTTAGTTGATAAGTCTAATTTTTCTTACTGAACTCTGAATCAAATTTATCCAATATTTTGTCTCAGTGATTTCCCGAAGAATTTTAGGTTCAGCACATGTTTGATTCATTAAATTTCTAAATATAACTAATATAAAGAGTTTTTGAACCAATATATAGCTACTGAAATAGCAATAAGATTTCTTCATGTGTCAGCATCATACTTGATCCATTCAGGTAATAGAAATATGATTGTATCATCAAGTATTTTGATTGAAATTTCCATTTAAATAAATCTATTTGAAGTATTTTGTTACTTCACAATGACAATTCTAAAAAATTTTATTACTTAGCTTTCATTTTTTGAGACAAAAAACAATTACATTTAAAGTAATGAATTCAAATTAATCTGTGCTTCAATTAAAACGAAGTTGAATAATTGGTAACAGAAGAAAGAGTGGGATATTACTTCTGTTTTCTTCCTTCTATGTTGCATAACAGGGTTCTTATACAGAAACAACATAATTTTCTAAGATATTTTAAAGCAATAACATATAAAATTTAAAAATAAAAATACAAAATCTTATGATTTAAGATGTCTTAATTTAAAATTTACCATATCTTTAGAAAGTTCTCAGAAATTGCTCTTTGTTAAAAAACAAACCCATGCTAATGATTAGGGAGTGATGTTTTGCATTCACGCACCTGTCTATTGAGCTTCACTGCCAGAATGGTATTGGAGTAACTATAGTTACAAATCTCCGTGCCTTTCTTGAAATGACAAATTTTCAACTTGCGAGGAGAGGAAATTGTGACCAGGGCAACCAGGCTAGATGAAAAAAGCCGTTCAATGATGCGAATATCATCTGTATCTGCAAAAGTAACATGAATTTATAAATTTGCCCACGAAAGATTCTCCTAAGTTGGAAGACTAATTCTTTTTAATGATGATAAACATAATAACATGAAACATATAATTATTGCTTATTAATTTATTACCTAAATTTATTTTTATTGCAATGTTGCAATTATAGATTATATTTTTACAAAAAAGAAAAAGAAAATGCTATTCAGTCATTAAAATTTATGAATGTTTGTTATCAAAATTCTTAATTGTAATATAATACAAATTTGACAAAAAATTAATAAGGCCTTTTTAGACTACCAGTTTTCTTGAAAGAAAAATAAACCTTAATAAATAGTAAGTATTTTTATTTAGATTACACAGTATCCCATTTCAAAAAAAAAAGTTGAAGATAGTAATACTAAAAAGAATTAATTTTCTTAAATTATATTATAATGCTGATTATGGGGGGAAAATCAGTTTGACAAACAATTATTTTAAATTTTAAAAATAAATAAATTTTTTTTATATTTTTTAATTATTTTAAATTATTTACATTTTGGGGTTATTAGGAACAAAAGTTAGAATGAGATTGAAATCTTGAATCTTTGACTCTTTAATAATTATATTTGTAGCTTTTCTCCTCCCCTCACACAAAAAAATATAAATTCTAAAAATATTAATTTTGTCATTTAAAGAAAAGTAACTGCAATTCTCAGTCCAATATCCACACTAACTTTTATAGTACATACACATATGAAAGTATCTATAAAATATTCACCACAATTATATATATATAAAACATCTATATAGCAAGACTATCTTCAGTAAATAATAATAAACCAAGGGAATAGAAAACATTTGCATCAGCAAAAATAAAAGTCTTAGAAAAGCTTTAAAATTTGTAAAGGCATAGGTTTTGATAACATTAAAAAAATTCTAACTATCATCAACACTAATTGAATATCAGATCTAAAATTTGGACCCAAGCTTCTCAATTGGATATTTCACTCAAAAATAAAGGAGAGGAGAGATTTTTGTAATTTTTCAGGTACTGCACAAAGCCCTAAAGAAAAACATTTTAGTTGTGAAAGAAAAAAAAAGTAACAAAGATGCCCATTATAACTTTTACAATTTTCATCACAGCTAGACAAAATTGGCATTAATGTTAATGATTTGAAAGAAATTAAATTATGGTGTTAATGTATTAATTATTTTAATCAAGAATTAATTTGAAAAACAAAACTGTCCCATAAGGGAATTGGATTTTTTCACAGAAACAATTTTGCACCTAAAAATTAAAAGCTTCCTAATGTAAAAAAAAGTTATTTGACGATAAAACAAAGTTAGACTTGATATTTTATGAAAATTTTCACATCAAATTGTATGTTTTCAAATTTAAAAACAAAAAAAAAATTAAAAAGTAATAACATGAAAAATATTAATTATTAAAAAATTACAAAAAAGATGAATTGTAACATATTGAAATTTTTACATGTTTGGATTTCACATGCCATGAAATTCTTAAATGCATAACTGAATGCAATTTCCTCCAATAATACAGGAAATATTCAATATATAAATTATGATTGATCATTACAGAGAAAAAGTGTATTAGATTATAAATCACAATTATTGGTTTAATCATACAGTATTACAAAATGGGTAACATGGCAAGAATCCTTTTTGCAGAAGGAATAGAGCAAAATTTATTGCCTTAATTCCAGGACTAATGACTATGAATACGAATTTTGAAACTCGTTCCAACAAAATTCTGAAGGGAAAATATTAGAAAAAATGTATGCTATAATAGAAAAAAATTTCTGAAGTTGACTGCTAATTAATTACTAACCCCTTCCGGTAAAACAATTAATCTAGCTCATCATTGGTTTTTCATGAACTCGTCATGCAACTAAAGTTACTTTTGAACATGATAACTGATTTAAAAGAAGTTTGAAGTCTCTCCAGTTAAGATTTACTAGCTTTGAGATGGTCTGACAAAAGGGATGCATATATACTTAGCAGCAAACATTGTAATGTGGACATCATGGATATGTGTAAAAGGTAAAGATGAAAGATGAAGAGAATATTTTAAAATCAGGTTGTGTGATTGAGTACAATAACGGAATGGGAGGCATCAATAAAAATGATCAACAGTTGGTGTGTTTTACGGTTATGCAAAAATATATGAAAGGATATAAAAATATTTTTTACACACACATGTGTGACATTGCACTCTACAATTCATATGTTTGATGTAAAAAAATCTTTTATACCAACAAAATCGGAATTGGGAGCTTTCAAATGGACATAGCAGAGAAAATCCAACAAGTTACACTACTAGATTATAAAACTCAAGGGTATTCTTCATATAGAGACACTCTGGCTAGGCTGCAGGCTAAAAGATGAGGACATTTTCCAGAATACATTCCTTCACCTCAGAATAAAAGAAAGCCAACTAAAAAATGCAGTGTGTGTTACAAGAATAAAAGTAGAAGTGAGACTCTCAGCAGTCTAAGCAATGCAGGATCCCTTTGCACTAACGTGAATGTTTTGGATAGCACCACACATTTGGAAACTATTAAATATATGCCATAATAAGGTTTTGCTTTGATTTTTGCTTAATTTTACTATTTTTGATATTGTTTAACAATATGTAAAAATGGTTATTAATTAAGAATATGTTTAAATAATAAAATTAAACAAGTTTTCTTAAAATAAAAATTAAATAGTTATTTCATGCACAGTTTTTCATTATTAAATCGTACTGGAAGGGGTTCAATTTACAATTTAGTTCCGTCTGAGTTATTAGAATGAAAACAATTTCATGAACATACAAGAATTGCTAGAGTTCTTAAAGGTTTTAACTGTACAAAGAAAACAGTAGATTTTTTTTTATTACTAAAATAGAAAAATATCCAGAAGTGTTGTCTAGAGTCCCAGGTCATACATTTTCTCTTAATACATCACAAACACCCCAATTCAGTAAGATAGAAAATTCTTGGGAAAGTCCCAACAATAAATCTTAAAATGATTTAAGGCGACAACAAAAAAAATAAAGTCTTTATCCTGGTTTACCAATTTTCCTGGATCTCATGTTAAGTATTTTTTAACTTTCAAGATGATGATAATGTCTCTTTACAAATGGAATAATATTCCTCAGTTTCTATCATAATGGTTGAACCATCTCTATAAAATGGTATTGTGTTAAATAGAGTGCAGAACAACAAATTTTGAGTAAGAGATGTTTTCCCGCTTGCACAACACTATATCACTATTCAAATATGATACATACAGTACTGACAATCTGTGAGAAGCTAAGAATTCCTTATAATCTTTCGACTTGTCTCCAATAAATTACCATCAATTCTCCCTGAAAATCCTTTTATTATTGAAAAATGCTTAATGTAAAATCTGAGGCTGGAACCAATAATAACCACCTTTTCCAGCCACAAGACATTTTTTGATTACCCAAAGGAAGTTACACCTCACCTCAAGATTCTGCTTCAAGTAAGAACAATGACATAATTTTTAGTTCTCATCATTCAAGCATGATCCTTTTTTTTTTGTATATTTTATATGCCTTATGAATGCATTTTATATGCATTTGTGATGTAAATTTTCAAACTTGTTTTTAATAAGTTTAATTTGCTAAAAATAGTGATCAAGAAAATTTTGAATGATTACATTCAGAAACAACTTAAAAGTGAAAAATACAATTCATCAGTTGAAATAAAATACTATGATACAATCTATATGGTAACTTATTTGAAAATTTTTACCATTGTGGTGTATAACTTCCAGTTCATCCAAGTTATTGAAGGAATAAAGCTTAAAACCCTTCTTGGTTCCAACAGCCAATGATCTATAATGCCATATTTTTTAAAAAAATTACTTTTTATGAAAAATAATAAATTTATAAAATTACATAAAAAAATACATACCGCAAAATCCGCCGTATAGCGCGCATCGGCGTATAACGCGCACCCATACTTTCAAGCTGCATTTTTTAATGTTTAGGTATATTCGCCGTATAACGCGCACCCTCATTTTTACGAAAGAATGAGAAATATGCATGTACAATGCTGTTATGTTTTTAAGCCATTAATTCAAGGTATTATTCCAGAATTTTGAAAAATATTTTATTTTTAGAATCGGAACCCTTTAATTTCATTAGGAATGTCATTTCTTTCAAATAAACAACAGTTCGATATATGTAAAAGTCTAATTTTTCTTATGCTTATCTCTTATTTTACTTTTGAAACTAACATCTTTTTATACCCGGCGTATAACGCGCACCCCTAAATTTCGACCTCATTTTTTGTGTTAAAAGTGCGCGTTATATGCAGGATTTTACGGTATATATATGTAACATTAATAAATACATACACAAACAGAAATAAATAAGTGAAAGTAAAAATCAAAAATTTTTACTGCAAATGTGAATAATAAAACAAACACAAGATTAGCTGAATTGCTTGCAAAAAGCTCACATGGAATATTTATTTTAAACAGCTTTTGTAGAATTTTGACTCATTCAATAAAGAAAATATAAATCAAAGAATTTTTATTTTCAACAAAATGTCTTTCCAAAATTCAATCCACGCATCATAAATTCTTATCAAGTTTTATCACCCAGTTAACTGTTTATGATGAATATATTATCATGTGTTTCTAAGCAGAACAGACAATTTGTAGTTAAAATTGCACTTTTAATGAAAGCTAAAATGTAGGTACACATCAATATGTTTAAAATATTCTGAGATTATATTAGAATAATACTTATGAAAGAACTTTATGAATTATTTTTTCATAAAGGTATTGTTGACTTTAACAAGTCTTTCACTGAAGCAATTATGGAATAAAGTATTGATTTAGTCAACGCAATTAGCGGTGCAATATTTTTGCCTGATCGAAGACACCAACAGTAAAGCAATGAGATAAACTTAATGCTGTATAATCATGAAACACTTCCAAGATTATGTGTATTCACATCTTGAAAATGTGATCCTACATGAAGCTGTGCACATTGTTATTAAAATAATATTAAAAAAGCTCTATATTGGTGTTCTTCTCCACAATATACATTACATATTGCAAAATGTTTTTTCAATGTCATTCTCCAATAGCAAATTAAAGTAAGAAATTGATTTGTCATGCTTTTTTCCCTTCATATACAAACCACGTTCATTTAAGTGTATGTGAATCATGTAATATAAAAATATAGTCACTTCATTACAACTCAATACTATATTATATATACTCTGTGTTTGACGAGTTTTCTCATCATCACTTAATTTGTGCAAAATAATTTAAATGCACATTTCCTAAAAATGTCAAAACTGGTATACATAATCAGATTTAGTTGTAAAAGTACATTTTCCAAATCTGAGAAAAGCAACTTTTCTTCATTGATTTACATGCTAAACATTTCTTAAGGGTAAAGGAGAAGAAAAATAATCCTCTTTGAAACATATGCACAAACAAATATATAAATTCATAGATTCCTAAAATAATGAAGGTCACTTGTTACATTAATCTTTAAGTTGTTTATCATGCATCAACAAAAAAAAGTGTTGATGCCCCTTAATATTTTTTTTTAGGAAAAACATGCTTAAAAATTAAAATTGTAACTAGCAATCTACTCTTAAATTAAAAGATTAAGATTTTAGAATGTCTCTCAGTCTAAGAAAATAATCTAACAAAATGTATAGTTTCTCACATTATTAAAATCAGATTTTCACATAAATTTTACACAGCATATTTTATTGGGTGAAAGTTCACTATACGATATAAATATATTAGCATACCTGCTCATGATTTTAAACCAAAATTTTGATCATTCACTTCAAATTCTTCAGCATTATGAGTAATCATTAGGTTTTTCGAAAATTAAATCCATAATATGACTATTTAACCTTCGAAAATTCTTTCCAATGAGTGCATACATGATTCAGTCTTGTTTAACTTAGAAGAAATCCAATATCATATTTATATGCATTTTTGTTTTTCTTGCTTCACAGTATTTCCGTACTCAAGAGTAAATACATTATCTCTATTATTTTATAGCACAGCTGTAAAATAACACATTTACAATAACTTCTATATTTCTCTTTCCTAAGTTTCCACCAAAACCTATTTATTCTCAGCCATATGGAAATCAAGCAGACTTCCTTTCTGCTTCTAACTAAAAACATATATTTAAACCATTTTTCAACAAAATTTATGAAGTACTTTTAGAAACATCTTAAGAAATAACTAATATCAAAATACTAAATAAAAAGGACAGATAGAGTTCTCTTTCTCTTGAGTGCAGATGTATTGCTTAGAGGTTTAAAGAATTTTTATAAGTTCGGAATAATGACTCTCTTATCTAATATCAAATAATAGAAACATAGAACATGTGTTTCACACAGAATATCACAAAATTAAGATTATTCTTACTTGCCTTATCTAATAAAGAATATTTTATTTTCTTCGTTAAAGTGTAGTATAGGGGGGGGGGAGGTCTCTTGGTGCAGTCCTTTTTTTTTGGTGACTAAAAACGGTCTCCAAGGTACTTTGTGTTGGGAATAATTTATTATTTATTTTAGAATGAATTCATTATCTCATCATAACATTTAGATAAAAATCACCAAATAAGAAGAAAAATAACCAAATCCAAAGTGGCTCTCCTAGGACTGAACCCCAAATTAATTTAACTTCAAATTTGAAATAATTTAACGATCAAGTTGACTTTTTCAAAAATTACCATTTATCAAATTAAGCTTGAAAACATTTTTGGACAATGTTTAATATTTTACTTATTATTCACAGAACATATAATTTCAATCGTTAATACCTTCTAAATGATATTTAAAAAGTAGTCCCCTGATAAAACTTTTTATGAAACTTTTACAAAACTACACATTTTTCAAACCTAATTTTACAAATATGTTGAGAAGTTTTCAGTGATTAATAACAGAACAAAATATACAATAAAATGAAAACATAAAGCTCTAATTTCCTTCATGTCAAGGACAAATGGATAGATCCCCCCAATTTCTTTCTGAAAATAATGTTGTTAATAATGAATCCGTTAATTAAACTATTTTTTTTATCTAACCTATTCAATAGACATTACATATTTTTGCAAATAAAAATTAAATCAGTTTTGATTTTCTTCCAAGCTCTTCATCAGGTATAAATTTATTGGTTACTAAAAAGTGTAGTTTTAATAGTTAATATAGTCCTCTTATTTATAACTAAACTTTAACAAGAATTAGATTTTTCATCACTTTTCATTCCTTTTATGCAAATTCGAAAGCTGTGAAATCAATGACAAGTATGAACCGATCACATTAATTTCTTTTATCCTTCATAATTCACATAAACAATTAATTAAGATCGACTCTTTCACAGAACAAATGTCCAGTTACAAATGATAATAATTATAGCTCAAAAAAGGCAAAAATTAAATGAAACTGCTGTAATTGAAAGAATAGCATTTCTAAAACAAACAATGAAGGAAAAAAATAAGATAGTTTTAAAATTACCTAAAAAAAGTGCAATCAATATTTATTACATTTATCTATAATTTTGCAACAGAGATGCTCCAAAAATTAATTTTTGCTATTGTTTTAAATTCAACTAATAAAGGACTAGGCATGTAATCTGTGTCAAAATAAATGTTTGTATTTATATATTCATACATTTTTACATTATTGTTTGCATTTATATATTTTTACAATTTGAAGTGTCCAAACGAGGAAATGAATTAGAAGTTATACTTAGTTTTCAAAATAAGGAATACTTTTAAAATCATATATTGACTGCAATCTAAAAAAATTTAACTTTCATAGATATTCTAAGGATTCAATAAATTGCTGTGAAAACTAAATTTAAGTCTGTTTTACATGTAAATTTACTAAAGTTGAAAGTTTATTTACACAGAAGCATAATACAAAATGAACAAAATATGATAGAAAATAAAAATATTTTTTCAGTAATGCTGATAAAACAATAGGATGTGTTTCTAAACTTAATTAGAAATTAATGTGAGTAACTGCAAGGAGCTAAACATGATAAAAATTAGCATTTTTACTGTAGAAGGGGGTAATAAAGTAATAACAATAGCAACTCTGACACCCTCTAAATGTGAGGGAAAGATAGAAACTTCCTTTACAACTTGTCAGATCCTGTCTATCCAGCTATTTCAAGGTTGCAACACACCCAAACACACATAAAGTACTTAAATCCGCGTAGGAAACTAATATTTAAGGGAAATTGAACATTTCCTCTTGCTTTTGATGAATAATTAAAATGGTCAGTAATAACTTAAGTTTTTTTTTTTTTTGTTTAATTTAGGCTATTGCTATGTGAGCAAAACGAAAATTTGTTGACTATTTTATTCACTGTATATGCTAACTGATAAAACTTTTTTAAAACTTCTGAAATTTTACTTGAATACAAAACATGAGTTCTAAAATTATAGCAACAATTGTTAAAATCAAAAAGGGGAAAAAAACTAACAAAAAAAAAAAAATGTTCCTAACATAACATTAATAAATAACTTTATTGTATTGAATAAATAATACAATTATATTTACAGTGGCAATCGAATTAAGACTTCGAAAAATTAAACTGATGAAAATACGAAACTGCGTTATGAAAAAAACGAAGTAAATAGAGCAATCACAAGTGGTAGCATTACAGCATTACGAAATGGATTGTTAGTAAATAACTATCTGCCATACTTGTTTTGACTTACGTGCAATCTTGATTGAAATTGACGAATAAAACTTCCCCCGAAGCTTCATCTGTGGGTTCCAGGAGATTCATGTTGAACAGAAGGAAGAATAAAATTGTTCTTTTAGGAGTCAGAAATAGCTAAAAAAAGGAACAGATTATACAGGTTAAAAAGGATATTTCCTAACATCGCACTCCTGCCATTACATCAGCTGTCTCTTAGCTTGCTGTGTACTAATCCTGTGTTGTTTTTTTTACCTAGTTGCGCATGCGTTGTATTGTTTAGCTAGTTGACTTCTGCGAACAATGATTTATCTTCGATTTGGCGACAGAATTTTGACAGATGACGCATATATATACAAAAAAGGGGCTATTTATTTTCTGTGAATGTTTTCTTTGTATGTTTTTGAAATTTTGATTTTGCTCTCCAACTAACGTCTCTAGGAAAAGTAAGAATGAATGAAACAAATTTAAAAGGAGGAACCTATGAGTCTTGGCTTATACATACTATATTTAGAGAAGTAACAAAAAAAATTAGATTAATCACTTCAATGTGACACACGCAGAATATATTCCATTCGAAGAAAAGAAATCTCTCAGGATGAGTTCACTAACAAGTGCACTTAATTTCTTAAATATATATGCGTATGTACATATATATATATATATATGAGAAAAAAGTGACACTGGTTGCTTTTTTTAAGGTTTTATTTCTTTTCTTACACTAGAGATAAGATATGTATATAAAACAATTATATCTATTTTTTAAATATATATAAAACAAAATTATAACCAAAATAAGGGTAAAATTTTATTTTGTCTTTTCTTTTCTCAATAGCATTTTTGTATTGTAATAACAAAGCCATGCAATACAGCTGTTTGTATGTAAATAATTATATTTAGTTCTTAAATTATGGTACAGTTATAAATTTTATTCAGTTTCGCTTCCATGTGGCTCATATATATATTTTTTCATTTAATTTTGAAATATACAATAGTAATTGCAAAAAGTTGTTCAGTAATATTAAAAGATTGATAGAAGTTTTATAAAATTTTCCACTACTTTTAAAATGTAATAAAGTTATGAACTGATTGTGCGTTCCAGTTATATTGGAAAATAGTTTTGAAGTTAATTCAATTCCATGCATTTCTTGTGATAAAGGTTAAAATATTATTAACGTTCTGTTTTTTGAAAGGAATTCATAAATTTTCCCGAAAAAATTGTCATTCGATTATTTTTTGTAATCGCTAAAAGAAATAAGAAATGCAAGGCTTTAAAAAAATCAAAAGTTAAAATGTTTCAACTTATTGTTTTTATTTCGTGAAAAAAAAAAGAAACTTGTTTATTAATTTTATTCATTTTTACTTTCTTATATGTAAGAAGTTTTTTTACTTTAAATTTGTACAAAAATTACCTGTGCAGATACAACTATTTGAACTTTGTTCTAAGAACGAAAACGCTTTCGGCTGATAAAAAGATGTATGTTAAAAAATACGGTTATTTCTACAGAAAATGACAGAAAAATTTCACTATTCAAAAGAAGAATAAATTATTGCTGTTTTATTCCTCTTGTTGTTGTCCAGGGTCCTTTTGCAACTCAAATTTCTGTGGTAGTGGTGTATGTATAGTTAATTTAATTACTAAAAAAAAGGAGTGATGTCATTATATAATATTATACTGCTAAAAAAAGCATTAATTAGCGATTAATGCCTTTGAAAGTGTCTATAAATAGTGTGATGTGAATACTTGTTTTGACCGTACCAGTGACGCACACAAGGGGGGGTCCTGGGGGTTATAGTACGTAAAATTTAATTAAGTATTTGTTATTAATGATTAATTTTATTAATTAATGCTAATTATTTATTCAATTATTAGTTTTTTACTGTGTTTTGTTCCCGAAAATCGACAAAATCCAAAGGAACATGATACAAGAATGGTGAACTTTCGCCCCCGGCGCCCCCCCCCCCTCTTGAAAAATTTCTGTGTGCGCTACTGGACTGTACCAGTTGTTTAATATACAGAGCGTCTCTAAGTGGCGTAACGGAGAACATTTGGGTCCTTCTGCTAAGTCAGCTTTAGGGCCCCAAGCCGAATCTTACAAAGGATTGCGTATTTCACGTCAGTCAGGCTGTGGGCCCCCTAGAATCCTGGGACCCCCCCCCCGAGAAGCAGGGGGCGCGGGGGTGTACGTTACGCCTCTGGCCATGTAGTACAATCAAGGAAATTGAACAGGAATCGTGTGTGTTCTCTTAAAAAGTGCATATTCTTTAAGCGTTGATCGTCTAAAAATAGCTTTTGTTAAATACATATTGAAAATAATGTAAAAAAGTAGAAATGATTTTCTAAAAAGAAATTCTATTTGAAGCATTACACTTTTGTTAAATTTACATGGATAGAGAGAGAATAGTTATTTTTTCTTCTCGAAATGTAAGCATTATTTTATTTTGAATTAACAGAATACTTATTCAAACGTATATTTCTTCAGTTTCTTTCTTCACTGATGTTAAGAACGGGAATATGAGCCCCTGGAAATAATTTACTTGGTTGGAAATGAATATGAAATAAAAATAAAAATGAAACTCTTGTCAGAGATCATAACATTCGCTTTACTGCTAAAATTAGCTAGGGCGCTACTCGTGTACGTAAGAAGGGTATTTGCTGCTGTACACTACAAATAAATTTTTGGATATTTTGAGAATTTTTTTTCTTTTTTCCGAGATTGTTACACCGGACTTATCTCTTTCTGAGATCGGGACATTTCGAATGCAGTCGGGACATGCTGCCTAAAAACGGGTTACAGGGCCGAGTTAAACATTGTTACTGAGTTTCGGTTGGAATAAAACAAATCAGTTTCAGGGTTTTATCATTAGAGACAGAATAAAATAACTCTATTCACATTACAGATGGGACCACTCATCCAGTAGAGTGGCTTGTGCCGCTGACTGTTGTGCCGTAGGGCCTGGGTTCGAATCCCGGAGAAGGCATGGATGTTTGTAAATGTATAGTGCCTTTATGGCATGGGTGTAATCTAAATATCCGTCGAGCCGCAAGTCCTCTCGTGAGGTTGGTGGAAGGGGAAGAGAAGTGGGAAGCCCCTGACTACCCCCAGGGTGTTCTCCCTCGAAATCGGCCTCAAACTAAATTGCACTGTCACCTGCATGGAGCTCAAACGGCCAACGACAGGCACCGCAATGACCTCAATCTGATGTTACTGTCCGCCAGGTGGCATAACATTGCAGATGATCACGACACATATGCAGCGAGCAACAAACACACAAAGCATCTAAAAATCATCTGTCTTGATCCAATGAACCCCTTGCTGTTCACCGTAAAAAGCTGGATTTATCTACTCACATTCATGTTTATCAGGGCAATTCAAGTGTCACGTGGACCTCCTTCAGGCTTTAGAAGGCTTAAGCGTATTTTAATTGGCTTGAATTTTTTTTGGTTTTTTTTTTTTTTTTTTTTTTTTTGGAATGTATACATAACGATGACCGAATACGTCACTGAAAATTTTCAAATGGAAGAATTATGTTTAAAGTAACCTCTAAAAGGTGCGAAAAAAGACCCACATCTGGCACTTTTTTTTTTGAATCACTCGGAGCAGTCAGATTTCTTTGATTTCTTTTTATGTTTGTGAAGCAACACGAGAGACATCGGCAACGGAGCTCGTATTTCTTAACCATGGTCAAGTGACGAGAGCGACGTATGAGCTGGCACACCCCTGTCTCCGCACTTCCAACGAGAGGACTTTGAATTACGACATATTTAACTATATCAGCCTCCTCTACACAGTGGTATTAAAACTCGAACCCGCAATACTCCAGCCACTTATTGACCACAACCACTAGGATACCTCGGCCACAAAAAAAGAATGGCAAGATAAGCATCAGAAACAATAGTGGAATTTTTTCACAGATGAAAATAACAAAAACACATTGTTCCTGTTGTGCTGCCAAATGAGGAAGTAAAAAGTTGTGGAGAGACCGGCGCCAACAGATCTCGTGATTTTGAGCCACGGTCTAGTGACGAAGACAACACCTGAGATGGCACCCCACTCTCTTAACTTCCACTCAACGCCAATAGGAGGACTTTGAGCCACACGGACCTCAATGGGGTGGGATTCAAACCCGTGACTCTACAACATTAGCCACAAGTTCTTGACCTTATCCATAATGCTACTGCGGCCTCAGAAAGAGAAAGTTTGAAAAAGATTTAATTAAACAGAACATTATTTTTAAGGCCTGTTTCATAAAATAAATTTTTAAAAAAATGAGATAATCTTTTAATTTATCATCAATATAATCAAAATATTTGCATATTATTTTAAGTCTCGAAGAAATATGAAAGATTCTGACAATAAAGATATTTGCTGCTTTAAATTAAAGAATATTAGGCACTTTTGTTTGATCTAAATTAATAGCATCGATTTAAAATCGCAGTAAGCCATTCTCTTTCTTCGAAAAATGGGTGATTTTTTTCAAGATCATTTCAATTTTCCTTTTACCCTCCCTCAAGTGTCATAAAATGCGGAATGTTTTCTTGTGCATTTATTGAAGGTGAATCTTATCCATTCCACGTAATGCTCCCGAACTCACAGGAAAAAAACGTTAAATTTAAGGAGTGGATGCTCAAAGGGGTGTATTTTTAACAATAATCGGGCCCTTTCCTGTTTAAGAAATAATTCTAATATTTTCACTCATTTTCATTAAACTGTAATTCTGGAAAGCATTCTTTTTAAAATTAAAACTTACGGAAAAAATTATTTTGAATTAAATATACAGTCGGACCTCTATTTAACGAAGTCGCTGAATCCAGGGGAAAAAATCGTTATATAGAGGTTCATCTTTCAATGTTCTTTATATAAATCGTATAAAACAAATTTTAAATTCATAAACACTGTATATTAAAAAAGTAATTATTTAGACCTTTTTGTGTAAATTAATATCTATTTATTTTAAATAACTTACCCATAAAAAAAGAAAGAAAAACTGCAAGGAAAACAAGGAAAAAGAATGTCGAGGAATATATATACTGTATTTTCACTATTAAGAAAATAATTTTATATTAAAATTAATTAATTTTAAGGACATTTTTTAATTTAAAGCATATAAGTAATTTTAAACACACATTATTTTATAACTAGAAATTCTAAACATACGTTACCACATACATCCTTAAATTTAATTGTTCATAAAATCTGTTAATTCTGTTTAAATTTTTTTTTTTTTTTTTTTTGAAAAAAAATGCTTTGTGTTTTATAATACGTCTCGCATCTTAGCAATGCACCAAAAATCCCTTCAGGCGCATTTTTCCGCATCTTTTCTTAAATTTTTCTAACCATTCCATTGTAACTTAGAAATTGGTCGTATCCCAATGCCTCCGCAAATTGAAGCACTTTCTCTATTACGAAAGATCCAGAGATCGGAACATTTTTATCTCCCATTGTGTGTATCCACTTCAAAACTGCCCGTCGTCATCTTTATAGACACATGTTCTTAAAAGTTTTGAACACGAATTTGACGAATCATAATTTTGTAATTTATCTCGATTTTTTATAATAATTGATAATCTGTTTCGAGGTATACCAAATTTTTTAAAGCAATATCCTTTTTCTTTTGTCACCTTCATCTACTTCCTGAAGGATTAAATTCTTTCATTTGATTCTTAAGCCCTTACGTTTTGACATTTTTGAGCTACAAGAAACGAAGTTACCAATACAACGGATCATCACTACAAATGAATGGAGACTAGTTCAAGGACACGAGACAACTCCCCTGAGGGTGAAAGGGAATATTGAAGAGGTTTCTTTTGAACTGGACAATGGGAGTTGAGGTTGCATTTCTTGGATAAATGCCCGGAATTCTATTACTCTCGGCGAGTTAGGCATCTAATAAAACTAGTTCAAGATTAATGACCATCATAAAGTGTGTTAAAAGAGAGAATAACTTGAAATGTCCAGAAATACTTTGAAAATAGGGAGAAAAATATTGAATCAGAAGGAAAAAAGTTCGTTATATAGAAAATGCACTTCACTACTGGGAGGGTATTTTACGATGAAAATCGTGAAATGGTTCCAGGAAAAAGTTCATTATATAGAAAAATATTCGCCATATAGAGGTTCGTAATATGGAGGTTCGACTGTATATAGAGAGAAGAGAGGTAAAAATTTATATACGTATATATGAACGAATAAAATATACAGGGTGGTCCCAAATTTATGGTACAAACTTTAAGCGTAGATACAAGACATTGTAACAACCATTTATTGTACTGGAATGTGTGGAAGCAATTGACACGGTGAGGCTCAAATAGGGAAAATAAAAGATAAGAGAAATGGAGTTACCGGTTGGTTTCGTTGTCGACAGGGAGCAGTAGATGTCTAGACACCGTTCAACATGAGGCATCTCAGTAGGGGAAAAGTGCCATTCACAATTTTGCTGACGTTTACGATGGGAGACTACGTATGCCGAAAATGTAGACATACATTGTGTGTCGGTAATTGGTAACGGCAGAGTTGTGCTACAAATGTGTCACACGCAAATCCACGAATGCCGGATCACAGAATTTTTCAGCGGTTACACCGTCACCTACGTGAAAAACGTTCATTCCACGTCACCAGACATGGTCAACGCAGAGCTGTACGCAGTCCAAGTCTGGAAGAAAGCATTTTAAATCTTGAGGCTATTAGACCCAATTCAAGTACAAGGGCTGTTGCTCATCACGTAATTGTAAGCCATCAGACCGTTTGTAGAGTATTAAACGAAAATCGCTTGCACCTCTTCCATTTTCAGCGAGTACAAGCTTTGAATCGGGCAGGCTATCTTCTCCGACTGCCAGTGTGTGCTACAGCTCATGTGCTGAACAGTTATGAAGAGTTTTTGTAAACATTACGCTTGTCAGCGATGCTTTCAATAAATACTCTGTCTTTCTTTTCGTCTCTTATTTTTTGTGTGTCACTTGCGCCCATACATTCCTATATATAATAAAGGATTGTTACAAGTTTTGGACTACCTTGCATTTTTATAAAAGATATTACGCGCGGAAAGAAATCATCACCTTTCATTGAAGCCCTGAGCACGTGCTTATTTTGCTTAATAGAAGTGGTGTACGCAAGGTAGGATTCGACGGCTCCCTCCCATAGAGCAACAGATTTTTAGCCTAGATATCATGCCCAGGCGCTTTCGTCAACGTTACGATAAATAATTTGTTTGGTCTTAAATGATTTCCAGAGGGACAAAGTTGCTTTAATATATTTGATGTCGATATCAAACAAAAAATTTCTTGACCGGAGGTAATTAAAAATTTAGTTTAGTTTTTTATTACTGCACTCACATGTCCATAAATTAAGGATAATGCAAATTCAGGCAAAGTAAAGTCTGAAGTAAAACAAACTAGTTTTATTTGTAAAGTCTTTTTATTAAACAAAAGGTAAAGAGAAAAAAAGATGCTATAGGTTTGATATCATTAATAAAAAGTCTGATGTTTGCTCTCTGGAGCAAATTACAAAAAAAATCTATTTACGAAAACAAATATTACATGCTTGGTTTGATGGTTAATACATAGTATGTCTCCAATACGATGCAATACAGTCTATACAGGCATGCTAAGTATCAAATTATCGATTTGATTTGGGGGAATATTACACCACTCATCAAGCAATACTCTCCGAAGTTCCGGTATACATATAGAAGGTGGTTTACGGGCTGCAACTCGTTGGCCAAGTATATCTCACGCATCCTTTACTGGATTCAAGTCCAGCGAGAATGTTGGTCAGTCCATATGGGTGATATCCTCCGATTGAAGGCATTTGCTTAAGATGTTTGCATGGTGAAGACGGGCGTTGTCATCCATAAACACAAATTCTACGCCCATGGTGATTCGAAAAGAACGTACATGATACTCCAGAATGACGTCTCGATAGATTTGGCCTGCCATGGTTTCAATTTGAACATGCCCAATCGAGCAATCCTGCACCACCAAAACGGTGTCGTTCAATGATGATCTCTTGGTGGTAAAAGGTACCTGGGGCTCTCCATATATTAAAGTCCAGCGATAATCAGATTGCAAATTAAACCTGGACGAGTCGGAAAACATCACACAAGCTCGCTATAACGGTGTCTACAATGCATGCTCTCTACCCCAGGTTAACCGCAGGCGACAGTGGGTTGCAGTAAGTGGAACACATTTGACAGGTCTACGAGCATATAGACCAATTGGCCCTAAGCGTCTGTGTGGTCTGCCATGAAACTATCATATCAGTGGCTGAAGAGAGCTGATGAGAGCCAACGAGACAGATCTGATGCTGTGCTCAGTCTGTTTCTTTTGGCAGTAACTGCCGAATACCGATCCTCATTCGGCTTTGCAACTCGGGGGTGACCTATGCTGTAATATCTGCTCACATTATCATCTTGGAATCTTTGTCAAAGCCTGGAGAAGACACTCTAGGTGATTCCAAGTTCCTCGGATACTTCCAGCTAGGGTCGCCCACATTCCAGACGGCCGATAATTCTACCACGTAAAAAATCCTCCAAATGCGTCCTTTGAGTCATAACTAGGAGGTTATTGTACTGAAAGGCTTATAAAGTGCTTGTTTCTGTTTCTTCGTGTCACAGGGATATGGATCTGCAATAGAACCTCCATCCCCTATCTGATAAGTATTTTGGCGCTGACAAGTGGAAAACCTGAGTGGGAAGAACAAAGTTCACTGAGTTTGGTAGAGTAATGCAGGCGAATGACGTCACAGTCTGGGGGTAGTAGTCTTCTGATTTCGGTGGGAAAAAAGTCCTGAGAATTTTGACAGTCAACTGGGAGCTCTAGCGTAAACACTGTCATTAGTTGATAGCAATAAGTGAGAAAGCTCTAATGGCTGCCCTGAAGTTGGGGAAATTGAAATAAGAGATTGCTTGCCTGGTGGGTGCAACAATGAGAAAAATTTTAAGTCAAGAATTACAAAAATTAAAGATAAAAATATGGAGTAAAAAATTTAGAATGAATAGTTTGCATTTTCAACACTGGTGATTGCGAAGCAATACTATTAAGGGGGATTATAAAAATCCAGGAGTATTCTCCTGGGTCTCTTAGTTTTGTCATTTAAGTGGTAATTTTTAATGTCTATTAAATTTAGATTATTGGTATTGGAGAGATTATTCAAAAATTTAGTTGCAGGAGTTTGAATAAAGTTTTTAAAAAGTTTAATATCAAGGGCTTTATAGATGTAGGAGTTTCTGGTGTATCTACCAGCTCTAGTTATATTTCTAATAAATGAATTTTGAGAGACTTCAAGAATTTTAATAATAGTATTTTGCTGCGTAACCCCACACAGGGCATTATAAAGAGCTTGCAAAACAATTTTACTTATTTGTCTGTATTCCTTATACATCCCCCTCTTACACTCTCGTCATTATGATGTACTATCGATGTCATCTGCTATATATATACCTTCCTATAATTTACATATGATTCTTGAAGATGTGTGTAATCATTTTACGGGTGATATATATATATATTAGAGTTCGATATATATATATATTGGACTCTGTGAATTATTCTTAATTTATGGATATGAGTGTAAAATAGGCTAGCTGGTTTCTGAAGAATCTAATTGACTGAGTTCATGTGGACAGAATTGTTTCTAGCTAGTTAAAGGTTCGAGTAGGAACGTCTTAAGGTATAGATCAACTAGGCCCAGGGCCTCGTTCTCGATTCTGTCTTAATAAGATCATGATCTGGATAATTTTAATGTGTGGTCAAATATTATTTCCGTTTATATTCTCTGAAAAATAAGACATTTCAAACTGCATGTCAACTGGCAAAAGTGGTAAGGTCATATTATTATGTGATGAATGAAGTCCATGTCCAGGCATAGACTTAATACCATAAGCAATCATTTAATTCATTTAGCCAAAATGCGGCCATCGGTAGAGCCAGTTTGGTCCTAGGCTTTTGAGATTGGTGGTTGTGCACATTTATTTGTTTCAAATTAATGTGCACAATTTAATAAATGTGTTTGACAATGACGTTTCAAATTAATGTGTTTGAACATGCATGCTATATACTGCGTACTCTTAAGGATCTCAGGTAGGGCCTACTTTTCATATAGGCCCAGGGTCTTAAAAATCTTCTCTGGCCACAGGGCCTCGATTGATTGATTGATTGATTATTAACGTCGCACTTTTCAGCTACACGAGGGCTTTTGGCGACGGACCACGTAATTTTGAACCATGGTCAAGTGACGTGGACGCACCTGAGCTGGCACCCCCCTCTCCTAACTACCACACCAACGGGAGGACGTTTCAGCTCTCGACAGATTTAACGTGCATCGCTGCCCTACACGGTGGGTCTTTAGTGGTACTGGGCTCGAACTCGTGACAAGGTAAGCCACGGTCTGATACCTATACCACTCGGCTACCGTGGCCTTCCCAGGGCCTCGAAACGTCGTAGTCCAGGGTAAAGGGGCAGATGCATGGTTAATTCTCTCGAAACTAAAATTCCTCAATCGGTGAGGATATTTGGGAATTGGGGTGTCATTGAACTATTGCTCAAAATGACGTCGCTAATCACCCTCATGTTGCTTCAGTGAGTGAAAGAAGATTTATATTGCAGAGCAACAAGAGAGTTAACAGCGACGCCCCTCGTCATTTTGAACCTCGGTCAAGTGATGAGGACGCGTCCACTGGCTCTCCATCTAGCACCACATCAATGGGAGGATATTAAGCCTCGATAGACTTCACGTGCAGCGGCCACCGTGTTGATTCAGAGGGAGACATTAATAAGAATGCGTGCGCCCTTATAACCATGCTATTTATATGTATACTATATATCACCACAAAGCTTTTTATATATAACCCGAGTTCATATTTTTTAAAAATAAATTAGTATATTTTTTCCTTTTTGAAAACGGAATTTTTCGACTATGTTTCGGGGAAGGAAAAAAAAAAGTCTGTATATGATCACATTTTTTAAAACCAAAGTTCTCCACTCTCTTAAAAAATTACTTTCCTTTTTTTTTTTTAAAAGAAAGCACAGATGGCCTTTTTTCTAAGTAAATAGATGAAGCAGATTTTTGTGGAACATATAAATATTATTTGGCTTAAATTGAAACAACTAATTTTCTTCCTCAAGGAAAGATCGAGTTTTTGTTACTCATCACCAAGGTAATAAGCTGGAAATGTAATCACATAATCAAAGATCCTATCAAAAATATTTAATTTAGCTCAGCATCAACAACAAAGGTTTAGAAAAATCGCATATATACATAAATAATTTAAACTACGGATATATAGATGAATAGATACATGAGTATTACTTCAAAATACAACCAATAGTGTCACTTCTGACACTAATAAAATTAATTAGTGTCAGGAATTGAAATGGAAGCCCTCTTCCCTTCCGAATACTCCCCTCCCCTCCCCTTCCCCGTCAGTTTATAACGGTTATTTACAAGAGAAACGGTTCTTCTCTCCCCCTCCCCCAGCATAATTTTGTTCTCATTGTTCAGTTGTACACAATTAAATGGTTCGGGAACGTTTAAAAAAATGAAGCAATTCGTTGCCAACGTTGTTTAAAGATTCCTTCAAGATTTCCTGCGAATACTGGATATTTGTACTTTGATCGATCATCAGAAAGCTGGGCACAATGGCGTTCCTTTCCTTTGAGCTACAGAAGAAAGACCCCTCTTCCTTACAAAATCATTTTTCATATAGAAAGGGGTTACCATTCTTAGAAGTCAGAGCAGTGACACTTTGATCAGCGAGAGAGCTGCTCGACAGAGGATCCGAAATCTGACTCACACATATGTATTTTAAAAATACGAGTAAATATAAGGAGTAGCAATTTGTAATTCATAAATGTAATTTTTTTTTTTTTTGATAATATTGTTACACCATGAAATCCAAAACAACAGAGCTTCCATTAGTAATCTCTTCATCGTTTTAAATAATGCTTAATTAAATTCACTTAGCTTTTCATAGTTTTGTTTGGTTATTGCTTTTTTTTTTAATAAACTTTAATTCCATTTTTTCAATTCCTACTATTAACTCACAATCTCTATATATTTGTTTGTTTATTTATCTTGGTGGAATTTTCAATCGTTAATAAAATACATTTTAAAGCGCTCCATTGAGCTGAAATTTAATATACATGATTATTTTGGATGACAATACAATAATTAAATTATAATTAATAAAAATTGACTAAAACTAATTATTTTAAGAATTACAAATACAGCCACGTTGGCGACTTAGCGACCCTTTTGGCGACTTGTGTCAAAACTTGAAAAGATTTTTTCTCACGTTTTAAAGCATTCAGTTGAACTGAAATTTTTACACAAGTTGTTTTGGATGACAATACGATACTTTAATGATAATGAATAAAAATGAATGACCACTTAATGTTGTGATTCTGTCCTATGTATATACATATTTATATAAATTATAACTATTTAATAAAAAGTAGCTAAAATAAAATGTTTCTTTGTTGATCTAAGTAGGAATTGACTTAAATTTTTTTAAACTATTTGTTATTTATCAAAACATAGCAGTCCTTTTAATAATGAGATATTTTTGAAAAATTAAGAAAATATATATATATATGAGCTGCCTTTTTTTCTCTCTTTATAAAGGCAAGTAAGAGTAAAGACGAGCAAAGTTCCCTCTTTCTAATACGTAAAATGCATTTGGTAGTATTTCTCACCTTATATTTGAAAGAAAATGTAAAAATAATTATAATAAGAAGGAATCATTTATTAAAATTTTGCTTTTTGAACTTTGGTAAAGAAGAAAAGTTTGTAATCCAATCTCAAGCTGTTTACTTAAAGCCTATCTTTTATTTAAAAAAAAAAATTATTTTTTTTTTTTCGATTTTATTTGTGTGTAGAGTTCTGCTGTTAAGTATAGATACGTTTTGTTCTTATTTATTCCCCAATGACTTTTATTTAAATACAACCTGCTTTACTTGAACGATGCTTCGGCACTGACAGATTTTAATTTTTTAGTCATATTTAGACATATAGTCATATTTATTAACCACATGCTGAGGATTTGTATAACAAAGAAAGAAAAAACACGAAAGAAAACTCTCTTTGTATCATACGAGTTTTTTTTATTTATTTTATTATTTAACTCGGCTTTACACTCCAACCTTTTATCGAAAGAAAATAAAAATCTCGCAAAACACTAATACTCACGATTTAAAAATTATTTTCCGTACGTTGATATATGGCAAATCTGATGCGAAATTTTATTAAATTTCTAGAACACAGCGTATATAATATTCTCTTGTGACATTCCACTGGATTGCAAGAGGAGAGAGCTGTTCAACCTTCTCGTTTATAACGACACATTCATGAATAAGTTATAAGAAACTGAGAGTAATCGATTTTTTTAAAACAAACAAAATGCATCGGAATGATGAGTTTGAATCAACAAGCATACATTCAAGCGGTTTCTTTGCAGAACGAATGGGGACCCCAATGAGAGGTGGGATTGAATGGTATGAAGCTCTGTGAAACGAGTGTCTCAACGCAGGTGTCAATTTTGCCGTTAGCAGAAGATGCAGTGAAACACATTTATACAGTTGATGAAAAAGAGAACATTTGTTCATATATTAGGCCGCTGAGGAATCGAGTTGAATTCCAGTTTTACTATGAGGGAAGGATTCTTTTCGAAATAAATCAATCTACCATCCAGACTAATTTAAAATATGACTGAGAAACATACTTTAAAACCTAATCCATTTTAAATAAAATTCTTAAAGAACAATTTGATTCAGGGGTGTAGAGAGGTGTGAGTGGATTACATACAAAGCCTCTTTCTCTCTCTTTTGAATCTGAATACAAATGTTTCATTAAAAGTATTGGTACAGTAATAGCTGTCTCAGAATTTTAAATTTTAAATCTGCCATTTTTGTGTTCAGATTTTTCCAACGTCCCTAGCTATAACAGGCAAACTAAAAGTTTCGAGGTCAGCATCCGGAAAATAAGATTCTTCTTCAACGGTTCGCCCTGGGGGAGAGAGGGGTGCCAGCTCAGGTGTCGTCCTTGTCACTTGACCATGGTTTAAAATGACAAAGTCCCTTCCCCGCTAAAATACTCATCCTAGAACCCGTGCTGCACTATATCTTGGAAGGGTGGATTTCAAAGAATATTCCTGTTAAGTATCGTCAGAGTATTTGTGAAAAAAATGATTCTATGTCATTTTAAAGTGAGTGGTACTTACAAGTTTGGTACCTTCGGTAGATAAAGGGTTAAAGAGAGAGCAAGTCTGAAAAATATTTATTGAACATTGGACAAAACATAGAGAGCGTCATAAAATTACAACAAAATCGGAAGATTTGTTTCGCTAGGTGCGAAAAAAAATTGCAAAACCAAAAAAGCAAACAAGAAATAAATAGAAGATTTTCTGGTCAAACAGTCAGTACCAAAAATTAAAGCATTGCGGATGCGGTAGCTCTTTCTGGTGACGACTGCAATTTCGATTCATTCGGCTATAAGCAGATGCGCTTTTTATCTACAAGTAGTGCGAAATAACTAATTGATATTGCTTTTAGTATTTTTAATTTAATGTTTTGATTCTTCCTTGAGGCAATACATGTGCGTTTTTAATTTTATTTTAATTAGCAATCAAAACTTACATAAATTTAATATAACTTTCATAAAGCTAAAAGAACATATACGCAAATGTAGATACACAAGAACCTTATCTCAGTTGATTTTTCATCACTTTTTTATACGGTGTTTTTCAAATTCCATAACGTTCTTTATTTCCTCTTACGCAGTTTTTTTTTTGGAAAAACATGCAACGTGCAAGCCTCGTTTTACTGTACAAATCATTTTTTTTTTCGAAAGTTTTAAATTTGTTTTCCCGGAACGTATTTACCGAGTTAAAAAGAGAGAGAGATGAATATAGTGTTGTGAATTCACATTGCAGAATCTCAGAAGCAGCCAATACATTCCCCACCCTCAGCCAGCAGAAGCTGCCAAAGCGCACGCGGCTGCTGCGTCATCTTCAGTGAGAGGGATCGTCAAACATCCGCTTGGGTGCATTTTCAGATGTACTCCAACGTTTGATCTTCATCGGTAGTTTTGCTTTCAGTTCGGTTGGATGAGAGGAAAATATTTTGAACCCTTAATTGCAGTCACCTGCTTTCATGAACTTGCATCATTTATTCCGAAAATTAAATCAATTCAACTGAAAACATCAAAAAATGGATAATAATTTTTTAAATAATTTCAAATTTGAAAACTTAAGACTATCCAGAAAACGAATCGTGTAACTTTAATTCCATGTTGAAGGAGGGGGATACTGAGAAATGAATAAAAAAAAAACAACTTTGTATCAAATAAATGGTTCATCTGTGGTAACGTTGCTTCAGACAAGGAAATAAAACCTAAATCGACAATAAAAGTTCTCATTCTAGACGGCCAAATTAGAAATATTGTAAAGAATATCGTACAACAGGGAAAAAAATTATTTGCATACAAGCGAAATAAGGTTTAAAAGTCCTATCATGATAGGGCGGCAGGGCCGTTTGGGGCCCTCCCGCCCCCCCCCCCCCCTCACTACTTTCACAGAGCACTACTCCCTTCTCTTCTTACCTTTCCAGTTTTGGGGGGTTCGGGAAAGGTTATCCCTTTACTCTTTTATATTCATTTCCCTTCATTTTTGCTCTTTGGAGTGTATTTTCATTCCACCATCTATGGACCTCTCGTGTCCTGGGCTGGCAACCAGTAGCCATAAGGAAAGGAAAGTGACCCCTGTTGTTCATTTCTTACCTTACGGAATTACCCCTACCCCTTTTTGTAAATTAGTGCAGTAAATTAATGAAATCGTTTGCTATTACAGTATAGAGTACACATTATTGTATGAATTGTTTTCAAGTTAATTATCGTCTTTTTCATCACCTATTACTGTACTATCTTTTACTTTTAGACATTCTCATTCTATGTTGAGTCATTGTTCTTGTACAATAAATGTTTTCTTCAAGCTTTGATCATTGCAAACTCATTAAGGACATCATTACAATCAATTTCCATTGCAAAATCATTTCGAGTGCAGAACAACATCAAAATGTTAGCTTTGCTTTTTAAATAGTAGATCTCATTTCAGTTTTTACTGTCTCTTGCTAGGCGGTAGTACGTTCGCTATAATTTTAATTCTCTCTCTCTCTCTCTTTTTTCTTGCTCTCCAATTTTTTGCGCCCTAGGCATGTGCCTAACGTGCCTAAGCGGAACAGCGGTACTGTAGTGCGGCTGCGTAGCCTAATGACTATGGTCACGAACTCGTGGCCGGAGTGTCGCGGGTTCGAGTCCTTGTGCCACTGATATTCAGACGTGCAGAAAGGCGGATGTGCGCTAAATTTGTCGAGGATCAATATCCTTACGTTGGCTGGGCTTGGAGAGTTCGACTAAGTGCTTTTTTCGACATTTGACCACACAAACATTTTACGAGATTCATCCTCAATAGCCCTTATGTTGCTCTGAAATGCAACGGCGTAAATAAACAATCACTTGATAACTCAATCTACGAAGAGTGCGCGAGGCCGCGCAGCAGGATGGTCATAGTCGTGAACTCGAGATAGGCACTTTTTTTTGTAAGTTATGGTTTCGAGTCCTGTTGTCACTAAAGACCCACCATCTCGTTAAATCTGAGGAGACTGAAGGTCCTCCCGTTTGCGGGGTGTGGAAGTATAAAGAGTGAGGTACTAGTCGCTTCAGTGTAGTTAAAAATGATGAGGTCCATTGTTAATTGTCCTCATGCAGCTTCGCGTGAGTGAGTGAGTGAAAATTAACACTATTCAGCCACATGAGGGCTTTTGGCGACGGACCTCGTCATGTTGAGCCATGGTCAAGTGACGAGGACGACACCTGAGCTGGCACCACTCTCCGCACTACCAAATCAACGGGAGGACGTTTGAGCTCTCGACAGATTTAACGTGCATCGAGCCCCTACACGGCGGGTCTTTAGTGGTACTGGGCTCGAACTCATGACATGTCTGCCATGATACAGTACCTTAACCACTGGGCTACCGCAGCCCCATGTAGCTTCGCAGTGGGATATTCATAAATTAATATACCAATAAAAATCAAGCCAGCTACGCTTTCTCCCTCATCCGTACGTCTTCAATAAAATCACGACTTTTTTTTTTGCAATTTTAACTGTTTATTTAAAAATAAGTAAGCAACT
>BMAV01016312.1:577477-653221 GCA_019973955.1 Trichonephila inaurata madagascariensis
TGAGGAAATTTACACAAAGTAGTATTTTTTTCAATAAGAACTTTCTTTCCTACATTTTGGCTAGCAGATAAAAATTACAATACATTGTATTTCTTGAATTTGCGAAATAGAGTTTGAAATTGAATCTACTTGCGATAAATTTCACTAAAAAATTAAATTCTTATAAATTATGCTATTTTAACAGTAGAAAAAATTAAACTCGTAACTTGTTGTCATGAAATAATAAAATATCTTGACATTTGTTGTCAACATGAGTGTTGTCATGTTGAAAATATGGATATAAATTATTAGCAGTAATTTTATATTTATCCACATAAAATTATTTTTTACTGAAAAAAATAAACTAACTCGTTTTGAGTGAAATTTTTAAAAATAAAGTTCGGCTGGCAAACCTATTGTTTTTAAGGAGGGATAAACCTGGTCCAATGCAATGTGTCCAAAAAAATCTAAAGTGGTCAAGGTATCGGATCGTGGCTGGCCTTCGAGCCTAGTACCACTAAAGACCCGCCGTGAAGGGGCGCGATGCACGTTAAATCTGTCGAGAGCTCAAACGTCCTCCCGTTGGTGCCAGCTCAGGTGTCGTCCACGTCACTTGACCATGGTTCAAAATGACGTGGTCCGTCGCCAAAAGCCCTCGTGTAGCTGAACAGTGCGACGTTAATATTTACTCACTCACCCAAAAATCTAAAATAGTTTTTAAAGAGGGCCCACATTTTAAATAATTTTCAGCAAACAGTTATTTTTCTAAAAGTAAAGAATGATTTGACATAAACGTATATTTGAATCTCTAAAGGAGAAAATTAACAGGTCCAAAAGAGAAATATGGAAATGAATAAATGAGAAAATATGCACAATACGTATTATATAACAAAAAAATTTGATAACAGCAGTAGTAAGTTTTTGCTCCGCTGACCCTGGAACAAATAACCTGAAAAAAATAAACCTATTAGATGTTACTGTAGAACTCTGCTGTTAAAACTATGATTTCTATTGGAAATCATCATTTAATCTATGATTTTATACCTTATAAAATCTAGTAACAGTCAATGTCTTAAAAAAATAATAATATTCACACCCTCTACCACAAAAATGAAGTGACTAGAATTATTTCTGTAAGAAAAAGAGAGACTGTGTGTGCGCGTGATAAATGAAACATCTCGACTTTTTGAAGCATCCGTAACCCCAATGGAGAAAAAAAAGAATCCTGGAAATTGTAGTTAATTGTTTCTTACAGAGGGGATTGGTAAATATTTATCTTGAAAACCGTTATTATTTGTGTAATGTTGTATAATTTAATAATTAATGTTCAAACGGGGAAGTACATTCATGACATTTTTATTAACCTCCAATCTTTTGAGCTTCATTTCACCAGGGCTACTACGATGCATCCAATAAAAATCTCTATCAGAAATCGGAGAAATGGAAAATATATATTGTCTCATTTTTTCGGCTGATTAATTAATTGTATTTTATAAACATCCCAAATGGTGATGGATTTCGTCATTTTGAACCTCTGTCAAGTCACGAGGACAGCACCTGAGCTGGTACTCCACTCTCCTTATTTTCAACACACGCCAACTTAAGCATTTTGATTTAACAGTGGCCGCGGTAACCTAGTGGTCAAGGTCATGTGTGAATTCGTGGCTATTTTAGCTGAAGACCCACCATGTAAAAGGGGCCGCTGAACATTAAATCTGTCGAGGTTCAAACGTCCTCCTGTTGGTGTGGTGGGGAAGTTAGAGAAAGGGTGCCAGCTCAAGCGTCATCCTCGTCACTTGACTGAGATTCAAATTGATGAGGTCCATCGCGTTGCTTTTTTGTGTGAAGTCTTTTCACTCTCACTTGTTTATCAGTGATAGTCAGTCAACAATCTGTCAATACGGCCATAAAAGATTTTTTTTAATAGATTATTTCTTTTATTTATTTTCCGTGCTTATTTATGACATAAAAGAAAATGTTACACATATATTACCTTCTTTTTCAATTCCTACTATTAACTCACACTCTCTATATATTTAATTGCTTATTTGTTTGTTTGTTTGTTTATTTATTTATCTTGGTGGAATTTTCAATCGTTAATAAAATACATTTTAAAGCGCACAATTGAGCTGAAATTTTATGTACATCATTTTGGATGACAATACAATAATTTAATTATAATTAATAAAAATTAATTGATTAAAACTAATTATTTAAAGAATTACAAATGCAACCACATTGTCGACTTAGTGACACTTTTGGCGACTTGTGTCAAAACTTGAAAAGTGTTTTTTTCTCACGTTTTAAAGCATTCAGTTGAACTGAAATTTTATACACATGATTGTTTTGGATAACAATACGATACTTTAATGATAATGAATAGAAATTAATGACCACTTAATGTTGGGATTCTGTGATATGTACAGTGGGCCACAAAAGTGTTCGTACACTTGCAATTTCCAATAAAATTTAATGTGATTTCGACTAATAAAAATTAATATATTGTAATCGTAATTTTTAATGATATCTACAACTTGTTCTTAATGGATTGACATAATCATTTTTTTAAAAATAGTATAACTATTTTTTAAAAAAATTAATAATCAAAAAGCTACTAAAAATTACGCCACAAAAGTCTTCGTACACTTAACTAAAATCTCAACATAGCTTTAAAAATTGTATTTCTTTCTTAATTTAGTAGGATATCTCTTAGTGTCCACACACACACAACAACTTTTAAACGTCTTGGTATAGATTTAATCAGGTTTTGTAATTTCTGCATCGATTTTCGACCATTCTTCTATGATTATTATTTTTACTTCACATTCTGTGTTTATTTGGCATGTTTTCCTTTTTTTACGTCAAAATCTCACCAAATATGTTCTACTGGGCTAAATAAAGTGATTGAGGAGGTATTTTCATAATTTGGGGACTGTTAGAGAGACACACCAGCGGCGTACATTGAGAGCAGTGCGCTTGGCGTCATTATCCTGTTAAAAAAATGAAGTCGTCTCTTATATCCAAATTTTGAACGGATAATTTAAAATTTCTCTGAAATATTTAAATAGAGCTCATGATTCAGAATACCATAAAAAAATACCAAATTACCTAATTTTGAGGCCGATTTACACCCGCCACGCAGAACATCTCCATCTCCATGCTGAAACATGGAAGTGGGAAAGTTCTTGCTCCACATAAATGCAGGGGATTAAACTCCTCATTTTTTCATTTACAAGTTATTATATACCCATTGGAATCAAAAATTTTAAATTTTCTGTCCTCCCAATCAATTTTCTGTCAATTTTGTATTTTATGAAACTTAATCCCAAGAATCTAGTTTGATCAATGTACCATGGAGGTGGAAGTGTCCTTGCGTGGGGGTGTAAATCGACCTCAGAATTAGGTAATTTGGTATTTTTTGATGATACAACACTCGTACACTCGCAATTTCCAATAAAATTTAATGGTTTCGACTAATAAAAATTAATAATTGGAATCGTAATTTTTTAATGATATCTGCAACTTGTTCTTAATGGATTGACATAATCATTTTTTTAAAAATAGTATAACTATTTTTTTTAAAAAATTAATAATCAAAAAGCTACTAAAAATCAAGCCACAAAAATCTTCGTACACTTAACAAAAATCTCAACATAGCTTTAAATATTGTATTTCTTTCTTAATTTAGTACTTAGTAGGATATCTTTTAGTGTCCACAACAACTTTTAAACGTCTTGGAATAGATTTAATCAGTTTTTTTGTAATTTCTGCATCGAAATAAAAGTTTTCTTTGTTGATCTAAGTAGGAATTGACTTAATTTTTTTTAATATTACCTGTTTTTTAAAACAAGAAGTATCTTCAAATATAATAATCAATAGAATAAAATATATATAATCAATAGAAATGCATGCTGTTACTGAAATAAGCAATCCGCCTCCTTGTCCATCCATTCAGAAAAGAACATTTTTAAGAAGTTTTTTTTATCCTTTCTTAAAATGTGTTTCTTGAAACATGAAAGTGAAGAGAGAAAGATGTTTTACCAGATGGATTTATTTTTTCAATGATTTTCTAATTCTATTGCAGAAAAGTCACGAAAGCAAATAAAGTAATAGAAAATAATTTACATTTATCAAAAGTTACATTCATAACGAAAATGTAAAACAATTTGGAAATCATATTTACATCAAAGTTATTTGGCCCATTTATATCTGGTGTTCATATTATTAGATGCATCGCTGCCCTCTGGGTCTCAGAAGAATGTTTAATCCCAGAAGATACTTTGTTTTCTACTGGGTGATAGAGTTCGTCTTCCGATTTCTAAAATGTTGAACAGATGCGTAATCGTGATTGTTTTTTTTTTTTAATATTTTCTATTATAGATGCAGTTACTTGGAAACATGCTTACTACCCAATTTGTTTCAAACAAATTCTGAATATTTCGACCTGCTGGAGTAGCTTACAGCAAGGTTAAGTTACTTTCAGTTTTAGTAAACTGAAGCGCTCCTCCCAAAGATAAGTGTTGGTTACATTTGAATTGAAATATTGTTTTTTTCTTTAAAATAAATGCACACGAGATTAAGAAACTGGGGCTGAGAATTTATACACGGTTTGGAATAGTCACAATTGGTTTGACAGAATTTTGTAAAATGAAAAGCACTCCAGGGAACTGATGAGTGTGGCTGAGAGGTAACGTGCCGCCTCGTAAGCCCAGCTGAAGTCAATAGATTTTCTGGATGCAAACATCGTAAGTACATATTTCATATGATTATGTGGCATGTAAAAAATCCCTTGAGTATCCATTTGGCTTTGGTACTCTCAGCAAAATTAAATCACGGCAATATTTGGCATCCGACGAGAGCTTGAATTGAATAAATTCAAGTGTCAAGATTGGGTTGCGGAAGCCGTCATTTCACGGTGCCACCCATGAAAGGGCTCTCCCAATTGGGGACTTACAAAGGCTTAGCTGTCAAAATGCAGCTCATTAGAAAGAAAGATAACACTGACGAGGTTTGTCAATCAAAAACTCTAGATACGATGATTAACAAACCAAAGTTTTCTGTGTGTGACAGATTCACGCCGAGAAGTAACAAAACTGGAGAAAGGTCTTGAAACATTCGGGTTTGCGATTACCTCATTGTTAATAGCTTCCTGTGACTCTGCAGCCACCAAAGGTACCCTTATTGGAATCTCAATGGGAAATCTTCCCATATCATATTTGCAATGTCCAGGACATTTAATATTTGGTCTATGCTCGGTATCTATGTTGCATAGACCGAATCGGAAGTAAAAAAATTCCATTTTCCCCAATTACGAGGAATAGACAAATTAGCGACATTTTTTAATGTCGAGAAATTATAATTTCTATTTCTTAGCGTAAAAACTGTAAGGTTTCGCTTCGCAATTTGAGAAGGCCTTTATTTGTTTTTGAATAAAATAGTAATCATGTTACTTTCAGAGTTGACCAGCTCTTATCATAAGCTCTTTATCACTTTTAAGGTTTCAAAAGTATTTGGAAATTCTTAAGACCATTATGGTTTTGCTTAGAATCGAATTTTGTACATCGATATGGGAAGTTGAACGATTCATCTTGATTCTCCCAAATAAGACAAAGAATAAAATCTAACTGAGATGAGCTCACTCAAATCATTTTGATTAGTAAATAAATTATTTTTTTTACTTGTGCGCACTTTCTATAATCCGATAAATATATATATATATAATATAGGTTAACAGTCAATTTACAATGAATGCTTCATATTAATTGATCCTTTTGTTCATAATATTGTAAATCACAGCTGTTAATATTGATTTATTTTGTTTTAAGAAGCATTAAAATAATCCAGTATAGGAACGATCTATGTTCGAAGCATGACTGAGCTCCTTCTCTAGTGCCCGGCACATCTTCAATAAATTAGAATTGCTTATATAAATGATAGCTCGTCACATGACACTGTTGGTTCCTCACAGACGATCCCTCATGCTGCCCCAATGAAGTAAGGGGACAAATGTTGACTTCAAATGATCTAAATGGCAACATCCAAATGATGAAGATGGAGACTGTGTGGAAAATTATTCCTGCAAAAGAGGGCCCCGATTACTCACCTAATTCCCCAAGCAAACGCGGCGTGACCTGTCAAGGGAAATATTGAATATTTTGACGAAAGAACTTTTTGGGTCAAGCAGTTAAAATGGGTCTTGGTTTTAATTCAGAGACCAAAAAGTTGAGCAAGGATTCCAAACCCTTTGATTCCACCTCTTCCCCCAAAAGGCTAAGGTATAAATATCTACAAGGTAGGTATTTTGAGACTGTCGTTCAATTATTTTAAAGGACTACCAGAAGAAAGAAGAAATCATCACTAGGGCCTATTATTGAGCATCGCTGAATAAATTGCATGATTGAGTGAATCGCGCTATTCAGTGACACGAGGAATTTTGGCGACGGACCTCGTCCTTTTGAACTATGATCAAGTGACGAGGACGACATCTGGGCTGGCACCACACCCCTCTCCTAACTTCCACCCCACACCAAGAGTAAATTGCTTGAAGCTCTGATTGAGAAACAACACACCACATGTGTCGAAGTGTGATTGGGGAGTCAAAGTAATGCGGAATTTTAAATTTGGCTCAGAAGGTTCAACAACATAAATGATGTCATTCAAGTGGTAAAACAATGACTTTCGATAAAATATGCTGAGCTCTACAAAGACGGCCTCCGAAAGCGTTGGGAGAAACGGATAGCTGAAAAAAAATGTTGACAAGGTAGAAAAATTATTATAGTAACGGATAAAAAAAGAAGCTTCTAGCTCGATTGTTTTTAATATTTTTTAATATTTTACAATATCTTCCTCTCCCCCCTCCCGTAAAAACTCTTGAAGCAAAAATAAATACACATGGAGACGTCATTTTCTTTCGCGCTAGCGGTTCCGAGTGAGTGAATATTAACGTCGCACTGTTCAGCTACACGAGGGCTTTTGGCGACGGACCACGTCATTTTGAACCATGGTTAAGTGACGTGGACGACACCTAAGCTGGCACCCCCTCTCCTAACTACCACACCAACGGGAACACATTTCAGCTCTCGACAGATTTAGCGTGCATCACTGCGGGTCTTCAGTGGTACCGGGCTTGAACTCATGACATGCCTGCCATGATCCGATACCTTGACCACTGGGCTACCTCAGCTCTGCGCTAGCGGTTCCGACAGAAACGTAAAATAAGTTTTCTCTCTCTCTAATTCTATATTTACCGATTCATAATATTAATAATTTCAACTGTAGAATTTCGAGGTCAGAAAAATTAAAACTGTGAGGCAAACCTGACTCGAATGTTACTGAAGTAACATGTATTATATATATTCTAAATATTAAATTCTTTCATTTATTTGAAAAAAACTATATACAACACTCAAAGTTAATTTTTAAAAGTTTTCCCGGCACCGAATCCTGAATTAGATCATTTAACACGTAAGTTAGAGTATGATTGATTGATTACGAAGGTCAGACTCAGAAGTCTTCTAAGCCTCATCATTCGTTTCAGAAATGTCCCATTTTCGGTATCATAAACGGGAAGGAATAATCAAAGATTCGAAATCATTCCATACTGATTCCATTAAGAAAAAAGGAGACACAGAAAATTTCACCTTTTTTACCTTTATAGACTTCTTATTGTACCTTCACAAATGATAATTCAAAATAATTCAGTCATAAATGGAGAAGCTCTTTTCTGTTCAATTGGATTATATTCAATGATTGTATTTACAGAATACTCCCCATTACACACACGATTAAACATAAAAAGATCTATACTACTTGGTTATGATGATTCTATAACTTAAAAATGTACCTTGACAAACCGATATCATTGCCAACATTGAAAGATGCCATCTACCGACATGTATCTGCCGCAAGTAATGCTGTAAATAGTGTTGTCTGGCATCTGTGTTTCCGAATGACGGACATCACAGCTATAAATATCCTTATATATGACCTTCCTTACATTATCACTTGCACACAATTTGTGGTTGCCAAATAAGAACTATTCATTTTCTTAAAATTAGCTCGGTGGTGCAACAGCTCATTAGGGCCAAGGTCCAATGCGCCCATCTCAGTATACGTGACCTTGGGCCCTAAGGTGCATGACCAGATGTTCCGGTCAGGTGGTCAGTCTCACACAATACCCCCAGTGTTAAGTTCCCAAGAAAGCTTAGTACTCATTTATCGACCCACTGAAGGGATGAAAGGCTGAGTCGACCTTGCCCAGCCCGAGGTTTGAATGACCTGTGGTGTGGAATCGCGATGCACTACCACTTAGTCACTGGGTTTCTCTTTTTTTTTTTTATTTCATCATAAAAATTCGGCTTCTTCAAAATCCATTTTGTACAAATCAGAGTTTATCTCTTTAGTCGTTCGTGAATAGTTATTTTTTAAGGTATCCGACTACGTTCAGAACAGTGATTTTAAAAAGGCGCATAAATGGATAATTTTCATGATATTTAGTGTCACTTAGATTAGAATATATGTATAAAAATGTTTTAAAAACATTTTGGCAAAAAAAAAAAATTAAAAAAAATATTTCGGCAAAATTAACTTTGAATAACCTTTTTCGTAAAAGTATTCTTTTGTGAAAAATGCTCTATTATAATAATATTTTTGCCTCATAAACTCAGACCCTCTGTACAGGCTCAACTATGATTTTTGAAAAATTCACATTATTTTCAGAGTTACAACCAATTAAAATAATTTTTGGGCGTTATTTTCTTAAAATTTCTCCTCTCTTGTCGTAAAACATGGATAAACCCACTTCTAAGTTATATATTTCAAAAATTCGAGTTGAGCCTCTGTACAGAGATCTGAGCTATAGACGGGCAAAATATTATTATAATAAAACATTTTCAAAGAAATATTTTGAAAATGGGTCATTCTATGTTATTTTGTCAAAATTTTTACTTAAATTTATTTTTGTAATAATATTCTTAAAACAATTTTATATACGTTTTCTAATCTAAATGACACTATATATCATAAATATTATCCATTTATACGCTTTTGCAAAATCACGGTTCCGCGAACTTAGTCGGATACCTTAAACATTGTTCTGACTTATGAAACCGCTTCCGATTGTGGTTGGATCATTCTCATTTAGTACTTCTAGTACCGCATCTTTAGGCGTTCTCAATCATTTTGAAAAGTTTTTCTACTCCACCAGGAGGTGACGCTACAGTAGCGTAATGGAGAATTAGACCCCCCCGCAAAGTCAGGTTTTGGGGCCCCAAGCCACATCTTACAAATTACAAAGGATACGTACTTGCTGTCAGTAAGGCTATGGGACCCCTAGATTCCTGCCCCCTGCATTGCGGAGGTGTACGTTGCGCCACTGTGACGCTACCAGCGCTAAAAATATTCCACATGATTGATATTCAGGCATTTCCCCTTTCAATGGCACTCTTATTAGACTAAAATAATTTAAAAAGCTGGAGGAATAATTTCCCTCAGCAATGTTAACTATAATATATATCTGAAGACGATAAGGTTGTGCTTAAAGAATGTAAGTCTTTGTGCATGAATACGCAAAATGAATAGGATTTTTGAACACGTGTCAAAAGTGAATTATCAAGCATGAAAAATAATACATATCCTAAAAAAATTTCCTATACAAGAAAAAACAAGAAATACGATTGGTTCTTATTTCGGAGAGAGAGAAGAGGCAGGGTACATTAGATCTCTAGAGTAGTATGTCTTCATTTTCTCCCCTCGCGAAATTGTAATAAATGATATCAAATTTGTAGACGACCCTAGATTTGTACAAAGTATGTCACAATACATGCGAAAAAAAGGAGGATGGGGATGCTTCTTTACGAAAAAAATGCAGGGATAAGATACATGTTTAATTTTATTTTATAGGCGAAATATATACCAAAGAGATAAAACATTATGAAAACCTACTCGATAACATGTTACACCACTTTTTTTGCCTTCGAAACTGATACAACTCATTTTGGCATGGATACAAGAAGTTCTTGGTAGATGACTGGAAACAGGTTGTACCTGTTGTTTTAAGCATGGTAGCATAAAATCGAAATTTTCCTAAATGAAGATATTTAATCTCTGAGCTGCCTTTTGATGAAAACCCAAATGTGCCCTATCAGATTCTTCGAGTTAGATGTCCAGAATATTAATTGGAATTCATTTTTATACTCCTCAAACCGTTCTAACACGATTCTAGTCTTTTAAATGGGACGCTGTCCTGCTGGAAGATCCCATTTCCAGTTGGGAAAACAGGCACCATATAAGGGTGCAGCTGATCAGCACATATGCTCAAATAGCTTATACAGTTCTTCTACCAGAACTAAAGGTCCCAGAGTCACATATGAGAACGTTCTCCAAAGCCTAATAGTGATATCAACAAGTCTGTGTACAAGGAGTGAACAATCGTTCCACTGTGGAAGACGGCGCACCTTAACACAACTATCGATGTGATGAAGAAGAAATCGGAATTCACACACATCCAAACAGAAAGCTCTCTTCCACTTATTTACAATCAAGTTACAATGTATCTGTGAGCCCACTCTAGGCGTAGTGGCCAATGACGCTTGGTCAACAGAGGCCCACGAGTGGGAAGTTTGCTGTGCAGCCCCATACCGAACAGTATCCACTTAATTATGTTCTGAAACATTTGGACCTGTATCGTATTTGGCTGTCAATTGATTCACTGTCTGGCACCGATTTTGCTTTACGAACCTCGACCATTTCTGACGTCTTTTTCTTTGATGACGCGTTGATATCCAACACAGCTAGGTGTGTTCTCCTGGTGTCACCATTATTTATCCAGTTTGCACAAATACTAAAAACAGCAGAGCATGAACAGCCTACTAGTCATGATGTTTCGGAGATACTCGTTCCGAGTCTTTTAGCCATTACGATCTGCCCTCTTTCAAATTCGCTTAGAAAAGCCGCCTTTCCTCTCACTCGCAAATGTAGCTGATAGATAGCTTGTGACATAGCCATCTGTCGATAGCTATGACGTGGTGGATCCGCGTAAGTTAGAGGTGTGGGATTATCGGAAGGATGAGACATTTTATAATTCTTAATACAACTTTTATTAAGAATAACTTAAATTACTTATATATATAATGAACAACTTATTTTAAGTGAGAATAAACCACAAAGTAAGCCGAATATTTAAGTCAGAACGCACAACTAGATCACTTATCTTAAATATTATTGATTATCTACCTAATCTCACTTTCTATATTATATTATCGTTTAGAAAGTAACCTTCCTACCTTGGTTGAAGACTCATCTATTCTGCTACTTGTAGATAGATAGATGTACTCATGTACAATTACTCTTCCTTATAAATATTATTCCCCGAAGGTACGTTTCCTTCTTCCTTGTGAGTAGGCCGTCTAAACACTTGTTCCGAACTGCTCCACACTAAGCTTTCTCTAAGATTGCCATCCCTCTCACCAAACTTTCTATCCTTTTAAAGTATATCTTATTTGCATTGTTGCTTTGTTTCTCTTCTTGGTATTGGGTTGGAAAAGTTTTGCCATTAATCGTGGCCGTCAAAGAACGTAGGAGTTATGTTAGAAGAAGAACGCGAGAGATGTCACAAGCTGACCTTCTCCACCAGCAGTTAAATGCCATTCTCTCTTAATCACGTCCTTCCATATAATCCAGACGAGTTTATTGAAAAATGTGAAGGTGTTCGTTATGTGTTTTGACTCGACAGTGTAGTTCTTGCAAACAGAATCATCACGAAAGCCTACAATGGAGCAGACAAAATTATATAGAAGTATTCTTTGTTCATGTAAATAAAAAAAGGATGAGAATATATCTTTTTAATTTATACATATTCAATGCTGAATCTAAATGCTTAGATTTCATTTTAATTCAGAGAATTGAAATTCTTGTCGTAGAGATTCCCGATTTAAAGAAATCTGTAACATTTTTATTTTAATGAGATGTCATTTGTAACACGAGAAATAACTTTCGTTTAATTATTTTTGATTGCTATTATCTCAGAAACAATATGAACCCTAAAAACATTATTAAAATAACTATCTTAAAAATCTGTTTATAATGTTAATGTGTCGCCAAAACCAGCAAAAATCCCAATGCAATGAAAGAAGTAGGAAAGGGATCACAGATCCACTGAAAGATGCGTTCGATGTAAAAAAAAGAACACATATTCAAGGGGCAGTACTCCTTATGAATGAAAATGTCAAATAAATAAATTAATTTACAACTTTTAACTGAAACGCGAATCTTAAGTCTTTCCAAATAACACTATAAATATTTTTCATCGAAAACAAAACATTGGTGCACGTGTGAACGATGTTACAGTATATGAAGAGTGTTGGGGTGAAGCGAGTGAACTATTTTTTCTGGTGGAAGGATAACTGTGTGACCCGCCCACGCGAGGTTTTCCCGCTTCACTCCCACGCATTTCTTCTACGGGGTTCACTAGCTGACTGGTCGCTGTGTGCTTTTGGTCAGACTTGCTGTGTGCTGTTTCCGTGATCGTTATTTTCGTATTTGTATGTAAATAAATGTCTGCCCAAGATCCTGAGTGGAAGTTTTTCAAAAAAAGAACAACAAGTGGTTGGAGCCCCTGGCTATCGTGGTTTGGGGTTTTTGACTTTGTGAACTTTTAAAAACTTTTACCTACAATAATAAAAAACAACCCCCTTTAAACGGAACGAACTATTTTATTTGGGAGCTTAAGATGTGAAAAAGCTGCCCTTAAAAAAGATTGACCCCTTCTTAAAAGAAAATCCTGAAACCTTACCGTAAGGATGACTGGAGTGGCAGTCAAAAAAAATTTTGACGCCTTCCCATATTAAACTATCCTCTCCCACGAACAAGCATTGCAATTTGCGGCGGAAGACAACGCGAAAATGCTGTGGGGGGAAAATAAGGCGACTTTCATCGGCCGAGGCGAAACCGAAAAAATTTACGCGGAATGAACTCAAAATTTTGGCATGAAAAAAAGGCGAAACTTAGGGGGTTATTTGCAAGGCTAGGATATCGACTGCGCGATATTTTAAAACCGAGACAAATCCAGGAGGAAGTTTTTCAAATTCTAAGGGAAGGCAACCAACTTACCAATTAAAACTTGTATGGATGGGATTAATGCTGGAAACTTTTTTTAGGAGAAAAATGGAAAAAAACGAGACTTTTGCTACATTTGTAGAAAAGCCAATTTTCCAGGCAAGGATTGTTACTATAGAAACAAGAACTCCAAGTACAAGCCAAAAGGAAAATAACACAAAAAACAATTCGTCTGCCATCATGCATTTACAGCTTTCCCCTCAGAAGAAAAACTATGTGACAAACCTCATCCCGGAAATGGTGCATCCTGTCATATGGCTAAAAAAACTGTGTGGTTTAAAAATATTATTCCAAGTTTGGACATTTATTTACCTATAAGAACACTAAGATGGTGGAAGGAACTGGAAACATTTCAGCTAAGAAAAGGTAACCAAAAAAAACTCATCTTAGTATTGTTTAAAGTAAAAGTTTTCCAAATTCTTGAGTTGCTCCATGCCGACCTGTGTGGCCCAATTAATATCGGATCGTATGGTGGTTGCAAAATTTTTTTATGGTAATTGTAGATGTTTTTTTGGCAGGGTTTTTTCTTATTTCATAAAAAAAAAAAATATGAAGTGTTTGATATATTTTTCTCAATTTAAAAAAGCCAAATATAGAAAATTTAACTGATAAAAGAATTAAAAAATAAGAACTGATAATGGGTTAGAATTTTGTAAATGAACAACTAGATACTTACCTGGCTAATTCAGGGAATATATTTCGTGAAAAACAATTCCATACAATAGTGAATCAAATGGCAAGGCAGAATGAGCCAACCGCGTTCTTCTAGAAAGAGCTAGATCTTTATTATATATGAAGAAGTAAAGCTTCCTTTAAAATTTTGTACATCAAGCTATATTGGTGTAGTACTCAAGTATCTAATATTACACCACGAAAAGGAAGAGAAAAATCATTAGAAATTTGGACAGGTAATAAACCGAATTTAAATTATCTCAAAAAAAATTTGGCTGTGTGGCTATTTTCACGTTCCGAGGTACTGAGAAATAAATTTGAAGTTCAGGAAGACGTGAAATTATGCTAGGATATGCTAGAGAAAGGGAGGGATATCGTATTTATGATATTAAAATCAAAGTAATTGAGGAGAGATCAGTTAAGTTCAATGAATCTTTAAAAGGTAGTCATTATTTAGGAGATTGAAAATGAAGCATGGGATGTTGGCTCGTTTTTGAAGTCTCTCAGAAAACGAAATTAATCAAAATACAGAAAATGGAGTATTGTCTAATTTTGATATAAATAATGGGTCTGTAGCAATTGAGAATGATAATTCAATTCCCCTTCAGACACATCATCGCCTCAGACAGGCAGAATCAACTCCGGTACTTGAATTGAATGATGTACCAAATCAAATCCCTGTTAAAGATCGGAAAGACTAAAATCTAAGCGTGCTCTGTTCATTTAACAGGTGCGCGCAAACTCTCTCTTATTTTTGAGGCAAAAAAAATAGACTGCTAATTGGCAAAAGTGAAATTGGCAATGGAGAATGGAGTAGATTCATTAGATAAACGCAAGTTTGCAGAAATCGTACCAAAACCTTCGAAATCAAGATTAATAAAAACTAAATGGGTATATAGTTTAAAACAAGATGATGGTGGGAAAAACTATAAAATACAAAGCAATGCTTGTAGCAGCTGGTTTTAATCAAATTAAAAACAGATTATTCAGAGTCGTATTCACCAGTTGTAAATATTGAATCTTTTCGATTGTTAATTGCACTTGCAGCTAAATTAAAATTAAATATTAATTTCTTTGATACAAAAACTACATACTTATATGGTGATTTAGAGGAGACTGTGTATGTGTTACCCCCTCCTGGTTATGTGAAAAATTAATTGGAGATGACAAAGTTTGTAAATTGAAAAAGAGTATTTACATGGTTTTGCCTTACTTACAGTCTGGTAGAAACGCACTTTGGTATATGAAAATAAAAGGGTGAATTAGAAAATTTGGTTTAAAACAATTAGCTTCTGATGGTGTGTTTTATTAAATCTGATAATCAAAGTGTTCTTATATTATGTATGTATGTAGATGATTTAGTAATTTTTTTGTAATAGTGATAAAAATGTATGAAGATATTGTTAGTAAGATTAAAAATGTATTTGGAAGTGGTTGTGTGTGAAAACAAAACCTAATAAGTTTTAGGCATGAAATTGAAAAATGTGAAAATGGTATTTATTTATCCCAGTGTGACTACATTATTTCATTATTAGTCAGAAACATAATTTAGAAAATTGTAAAAGATGTCAAAACTCAATTGTGAAGGGGAAGACAAAATTTTCCCTCTCTAAGTGTTTATAGATATTACTATGTATCAGGAATTAAAAAATTGGAACTTTTATATTTGGCTAATAGAGAACTCGCCCTGATATTTCTTTGTAACGTCTTGTTATTCCATTCAATCATAATCCAGAGAAGAGACATTACAATTTGGCTAAACGGAGATGTTAAGATATTTTGATGGGCTCAAAAGATAAAAATTGTTTTTGAAAAAGAATTTGGTATTTTAAATGCTAGTTCAGATGCTAGTTGGGGAAATGCAAAATATGGAAGATCATTTGCACCTGGAGGTGTAGTTTTTACTTGGTAATTCATTAATTTTATGGAAATGTCGTAACAAAAGAGTGTTGGACCTATCAACTTATGTGAAGGTTATTTTCTATTTCTGAAATTTATAATTTGGACTGTAAATTGTTAACTGAATTAAAAAATGTGAACAATTTATAAATAATGCTGTAACTTTAAATTCAGATAGTCAAGCAACAATTCAGTGGATTAAGGTACTCTCATTTAACAAAATGAATCCATAAGACATATGAATTTACGTTTTCATTTTATAAAGTTTAATTGAAGATACAACAATTAAATTAGAATACATCCAAACAAATTTTTTAATTGCAGGATTTTCTAACGAAAGCCATGAATGTAAGAAAGTTATTTGTTAAAAAAATTTCATTACTCTCTTGATTTTATGTCACTATGTTTGCACAGTACATATTTTATGTGTATTTATTGTATGTGTTTATAATATTTGTATTGTTTGTAAAAACCAAATAGTGTATCACTCGCAGGAGGGTATGTTGAGATTGAAGCGAGTGAACTATTTTTCTGGCAGAAGGATAACTGTGTGACCCCGCCCATACGAGTTTTTCCGCGCTTCAATCCCGCGCATTCCTTCTACGGGGTTCACGCTAGCTGACGGTCGCTGTGTGCTTTTGGTCAGACTTGCTGTGTGTGCTGTTTCCGTGATCGTTATTTTCATATTTGTACGTAAATAAATGTGCTGTCCAGAGATACCTGAGTGGAAGTAATTTCACAAAAGAACAACAAACAGTTTAAGGCCGACGCCCGCATTTTCAAAAACTACCTTTATCAACAGATGGCGTTGTTTGCAACTCGGATGACGTCAAAGCGATAAGGCGAGTAAAAGATAACCCGTCGTTTCCTATAGCAACGGGGTGTGGTTAAGAAATGATTGACAGATATAGTCGGTTTCAGAACGCATGCGCAGTTGCAGTAAATAAACAGAAATATTCAACTTTTAGAATTACCACGAAGAAATGGGTGCGGAGTCTTTTTTTTGTTTTGTTTTTTGTTTTAAATCCGTGGAAATATTTTGTGATATCCACAAGTGAATGAACAAGTACGTTTACATTTTCTTGGGTATCTTAAGCATTGTATAGGGTTAGAATAAAGATGGAATATTTGTCTTGAATTGTATTTAATTCATTTTTTGTTTCATAGGTATGCAATAAATTTCTTTTCATAGCTCATATCATTAAAAATACAAATTGGCATTTGAGGAAATTGTCGTAGAATATATCGAGGAAATAATCATTTTTCAATTTGAATGCTTTTCACGAAAATGTTGCTTTTCTAAAGAAAATAACCTAGAAACGAAATTTTCACAAATGGTTTGTATAATTCTGTTTTCTGCAGCTCACATCTATTTCTTGTTTTTTAAATTAATGTTATTATTATTTCCGATACGCGCCTGAAAAGAAATATGACAGAATTTCACTAAGTACAGTCGTCCTGTTACAGAAAAAAGTTCGTTACTTTGAAAATTTTGTTTGAAATGATTTCTTTTAATATAGTTTAAAGCCACTTAAAACAAATTTTAATTGCATAACTATACATTATTATAAAATTAATTGTTCACACACCCTTTTTTTTTTGTAAGTTAATATCTATTTATTTTACATATCTTACACCTATCTGAAAAATTCTATTTAGGAGAAAAAAAACAACTTTATTGTAAAATACTCTAGTATTTTCCAACTTTAAATGCTTTTGTTATTATGATTCAACGAAAATTTTTATCATGTTTTCTAGTACACTAGCAGCCTACAAGTAATTTTAAAGACGCTGCATATTTTATGACCAGTAATTTTAAGAATGCGTGTCCTTCAAATTAACATTTGGTTAGTCTATTAATTTTGTTTTGAGTTTTTTCTTAAAATGTTTTCTACTCTCATTCCCGCTTTTGTCTTTGCAGTGCACGAAATACCTCATCAGGCGTTTTTTTTTTTTTTTTCACACAATTCAAGTCTAATGGTTTCAAATAGTTTTACTTACTCATTACACATCACATGTAGGTCCAGAAATATTTCAAAAACAGAGAAAAAAATCGGAATCCCAAGAGAAAGTTCGATAAATGGAAAAATGCACTTAGCTATTATTTGTGTAGGAGGTTATTTGACGAAAACCATAAAATGTTCTTGGTTCTACCAAGGAAAAGTTCACTTGAAATAGAGAATTCATAGGAATAGAGGTTCGCAAAATGGAGGGAGCCGACTTATATTGAAATTCATCAATTAATTTCCAAATTAAGCTTCCTTTTATTACACTTCTTTAAATTGGTATGGAATTGAAAACCTGTTTCCTTATTGGTGCAATAAATATTCTTATAAGGTAATCCGAGAGAAAAACGCATGAATATTGTTGTTGAATTTGGAAACCTGGAAGAAATATAGGAACATTTTTAAAATATAAGCTTAAATGTTTTTAAAAAACTAGCTAGAGTTCTCAGATCTAAATTTATATAAAACTTTTTATAGAACAGATATATATAAGTATCTTCAAAAAATTTCAATATTATCTTGAACAGAAAAAAATTTATTGAATAGAAAACCCTTTCATATCTTCAAAAAATGAAAATCTGAGGAAAAACACATAAAATTTGTAAAAGGCATAAAAACAGAAACTAATAATGTCTGTAAATCTCTAATAATTTTTTAATGCGTTTTCCAACTGGAAAGAAGGTTGTAAAATAGCTTGTAATTTTTATGAGACAAAATCGTTTTAACTATAATTATATCATATAGGGAGCTAATCTCTGACTGCAATGTAATGGTATTAATAAAAATAAATCATTATTATTGTTGTTACTAAAATCAATAACTGTATGGTCAAGCTTGAATTTTTACTTTACATATGCAGCATAGAATAGATCTAATTGCCATACATCACTTTGATAGTATTAGTACTGCAATTCATGGTTAGCTGTTCTTACTTGTGATAAAGAGGTTTTAATTTTTTATAAGTATGTAGTATCTTTTATGGATCATGTCTAAGAAAAGGATTTAAATTAATTATTTATAAAAGTTTCATTTTAAAATTAGTCTTTTTAAATAAAATAACGTAGTATATACATACATATACATTACGCTTACGTTCAATAAAAAAGTATATTAATCACTTGAATTAATGAAATTATATATACTGATGTATATAAAAATAACACTGTTATAAGCAGATTTAAGCCTTTATTAGTATATGTATTTTTTATGTTACTAATAATTTTTGGTGTGCGTTCGTGAAGATATTTAATTAATGTAGTAACTTTTTTATAAATCAATACAAATAACTGGATTTTAAAAATATGAAGAAGCCAACGAGAGCTGATTCTTTGGGATGACAAAAAGAAGGCAAAAAAATAATCTTGGGAGGGTAGGAATTACTTTCAAACAGCTAAAACACAATACCAGCATCTTATAGAATGCACAAGTTTTTTGCTGTGTGCAGTGAGCAATTTTCATCTTTGAACAGTGAAGAAGGGCAAATGGGGGTCAAGCAGTCAGTAAAACCCATAGGTGGGCTTCTATCCCTCCCCTCCATTGTGGAGGACCAAGAGGTACAGATACTTTTTGTCTTCAGTTTATGTCGTTTAAAATGGAATTCTTAGTACAGTTTGTTGTATTTTCATGAATACCAGGAAATAATAACATTAATTTATAAAATAAGAAATGGAAATAATGGTTAAAAGATTATAACAACTTATGAAAAAGTGCTCTATATGACCATTTTCACAGAAAAATGACGTTTTCTTTTAAAGACTCGTATGAAACTTGTATAGTACTCGATGAGTGTTCTTATAAAACCAATTCAGAAATTCAGAATTTAAGTACAATTTGTTTCTACCATCTACATTTTACAGCAGGATACCACATAATGTAGCCTATTTTCTGCAGTATTACTACATTAAATGAAACTGTTATTTGGTTATGAAATACACACACACACGTGCGTAAAAATTAAACAATATGTTGGAAATGAATTAGGAAAGGAGCTTATAATTTTCTTTGAGACCAAAATCGTTTTAACCTACAATTATATTATATAGAAATTTAATCTCTCATTGTTGTTATGAATGACATTAACATCAAATTATTATTATTGTTACTAAAATTAATAACTTATTATGCGACTTAAAGCAGGAATTTTCATTTACATGTACAACATAGAATATGTCAGGTGTATTGTTATGCGACACTTTTATCAACGATGTAATTCAGAATTCGAGGAATACGTAATAATTCGAATCTCGGCGTACACATGAACAATGAATAGTGAGTGGTGAATATTAACGTCGCACTGTTCAGCTACACGAGGGCTTTTGTTCCAAATGTTGAAAAATTGTTACTGAAGCACCAGATTTATTCCTCTCTTTAAAAGCATTTGTTTGTTGCTCGTTTATTATATGTATTAATTAAATTTTAATTCAATTAATGTGTTTTTTCTTAAGTTTTAAACACCATACTTCACTTCAGTTAGAAATTTAAATAGTTTAAAGTAAGTAGATCTATATCACCTGTCATTAAATTGGTAAATCTGCAAAAATTCAATATTAGGTAAGCAGCAGTGGCGCACACAAGGGTGGGGTCCGGAACCTCCCAAAGCCCATGATTTTTTTTCCGATTGATTATAGTTCTAAGTCTATAGTACGTAAAAAATTTAACTAAGTATTTGATATTAATGATTAATTTTATTAATTATTGCTAATTATTTAGTCAATAATTAGTTTTACTGTGTTTTGTTCCGAAAATCGACAAAATCAAGGAGCATGATGATACAAGATTGGGGAACTTTTGACCTCAGTACCCCCTTGAAAAATTCACCAGTGACGCTACTGGTAAGCAGGGTTCTACCCCAAACCGGAAAACTTGGCAAGGGTCCTGTGAAACAAAAAGTTTGGAAGCATCTGTTTGGCATATGGGATCTGCGTTTATTTTTCTTGCTCAAAATGACAAACATTGGTATTTCCGGTGAAGCGATCTCCCCTCACAGAAAGGGGACACTTGTTAGGACTGTCACAGTTGTAAACAGGTAAAAGTAATGCTAGTTCTTTTTTACTTTTTTAGGGTGGTGGGGTTAAAACAGCAGTAGAATTTTGACCATGGGAGAGTTCTTATTTCTGTACAAAAGATCGGTGTCGCTTACACCCTCGGAAAGTTGAAAACTGGAATGTTTTTGGGAAATCCCATTCCACACTTAGAAGAATATATCACTTAAAATATTTTTCAAAGTATATGAATAAACATATTTTTGATATTATATGTAAAGACAATTTTTAAAAAGAATATTTTATTTTTTATTAAAATTTCATGATGTAAATTTAATGTTATTTACTCATTGATAATATTAATTTTTGATCAATTGTCACCACAACGCATGTAGTACATTTAGTAACTGATAAGTGTTCACAATTTTTTACTCAAACTGTTGGCGCATATGAAAAATTATGAAATTATCTGCGTGGCATTTCATATTCGGATTTAATTCGACATATTTTTGTTTTGTAACCACTCGCGTTGAAATATTTTCACTTACTAAATACATTTTTGTGAAATGTTCATAGCTGTGTGAGAAATTCTGTGTATTTTGCATGAAGATTAGCAATCTAAAGTTTAAAAGTTATAGCTTAAATTTAAAAAGATTTTTTATCAGTACCTCGTATTCTCTTCGAGAGTCGATTTCCATAAGACATTTCAACATTCCATTTCAACAAAAGAAACATGTATATTAAATTTAAAATAATTAAAATAGTGGAATCATTTGCCTGTGCATTAAATATTATATTTAACACACAGTTTCCAGAGTAAGAGGCGAGGATAGATCTAGGGGTATTGATTTCTAAAATGGAGTATTTTCTGGGCTGTTTGCATGTAGACGTTGTGAATACTTATCGAAAGTGGTGTGTAGATGATGAAAAGTTGAAACACCCACCAGCAGTTTGTTGGCCATGACGCATTGATTCAATAAGAGAAAATTGTTCGCCATGATCGAAGGGTTGTAATGGCCGATATCAACAGAAACTACAATAGAGGTAAGCCAGTTGGTGTGTGTCAACACACAGTGCAACGCACACTGCTGCGTATGGGACTACAAAACCAGTGCATGTCTATGTGCTGACAGCATGCCATCGCAACAGAGCCTGCAATGGGCCATGGAACATTGGTATTAGACCACTGAAAAACAAAAGTTGCCTAGTTCTCACGTTTCCCGGACAATCACATTGACGCTGGCGAGGGCGAATATACCAATTTCCAACGAAACCCTTGCTTTCGGGTTCATATTTAAGTGGATACAAGGGGGTAGCGGTGTTGTTACGATGTGGGTGATGTTTTCATGGGGCACATTATGACCCATCATCGAACAATCCTTGACGCCTATGCACTATAGGGAACCGAGTGCACACCTTTTACGGCAATAGTGTGTTCTCGGCGGGTGATGGAATTTATCACAATAGATTATCTCAAATTCATTCCACTACCATTCTGAAGCATATGTACCGTATCCTTGTGATATTCTCATATTAACCCAGAACAACTTTTCTGTTGATATGACGATTGATTGATCCGACTATTATTTGCTAGTAGCCTACATTCAGGGCGTCTGTATGAAAAATGCCATTGACCCCACGTCACAGACAACTCCATTTGCAACAGGCAAAAATTTCGCAGTTTAATTGATCTAGTTTGAATGTAATGAATTAATATGTGTTATCGTATTACTTCTACTTCATAAATTAAATCCCAAATTACGATATGCAGTATAACAAGGTTATCATTAAGTAAAATTACGATTATTAATTGAGTAGATTGGAGTATATGTAATTTTTTTTGTACTTGCTTCATTTTTCACTGATCTATAAAGAATTTCGTTATTTTGTTCAGGAATGGAACTAATTTTATTTAATACTTTAAAAAATATCAAAACTACCTCTGATCTACCTGCGCGTACTTACACTCTCTCTCACACACATCCCTGCATCTCTTGTTTAAAAAGTAAAAGAGCCAAACATTGTTTTGTTTGGTTACCTTTAATTAAAATCAAATCAACTATGCTGACGTCTCTAAAAAGCAAAATAAACTTCAATAATATCGATTTAAAGCATAAAGAATTCTATTACAAATTTAATTTTTGGTAAAAAAAAATTATGCCACGTAGTGTAAAACAATCGGGCATGAAAGGGGAAAGGTAGATAAAAATACAAAGATATATTTACTATATTTTCGTATCAACACAATATGCAAAAGAAGGTAATTAATCGTTAGAATTAAAATAATTTAAGCATGGCAACAACAGATAAAATATTTTAAGTCAAAATAATTTAGAAAAAAATATGTATACCTTTTTTTTTTTTTTTGGAGGATAGAGGTTGTCATAACGAACTTTCAACAGTCCAGCTTTGTGTGCAATTTTTTCTTGCTAATTTTCTACATTAATGTCAATATACTAGAGTTAAATTATTAATACCAGTTACGCTTATTGACGTTTTACAGTTGCTGAAGAGAATGTATGGGGAGACATGAAACAACAAAAGCAATTGAATAAACTCATTGTTGGATAAGCACTTTTGATGTCGTACTTTGCAGCAACGCTGAAGTTATGTTGAAGGTCACTTGCCAATCTGAATCATTATGGAATAACAAGAATGAAACTGGAGCTTGTACCCCATCTCATGGAAACATCACGCCACACACAATCTGTTATACTTTGTTAAATATCTAGAATATTTAGATGAAATGCTATTTTTCCATACATGTAAACTAATTAATATGAGAACTTCACATAAAAGTCACTCACCTACCACAAAAATCATTTTGGTGAAAGTAGCATGGGAAAATAGGATGGTATTCTGAAACTTTTAAAATAAAAACACTAATATAATTATTATAAAATCAGAAAATTCTCTTTTTTACTGTGTAGGTTCAAAAAAATTCGTTTTGTTTCTAAAGTTTAAAATAGTAAAAGTAGCTATACTTTCTTCTTACTTTCTTATCTGTATTGCGTGAATGAAATGGCCTTTTAATAATTTTAAAAACAGATGACAAATTTTACTAAATAAATACATAAAATGTGGTTTACTAAACAATTCTTTAGTGTTGAATTAGAAAATAAGATATAATGGCTCTGATTGTATTTTTAATTCTGAGACACACATTTACAAAAATCGAATTAGAAGTCTACTATAGTTTATTCAGATAGAAAGGATTGCATTTGAAAGTACTAGTTTTGATAGTATAGAATTTATGATATTTTCAAGTAACATGTTTGAAATTCATACGAATTTAGATGCGGATTTAGATGTTTCCAAATATATAAGATGATCAATTATCTATAATTTTTGTAACAATTTTTATTCATATCATATTTAAAAGACCATACTTTGAAATAATAGCATGTTTATATACAATAGACACGTATTCACACACTTTTAATTTCTTATAAAATTTAATGCTTTTCGACTAATAAAATTAATATATTGTAATTGTACTTTTTGCGATATCTGCACCTTATTTTCAATGGAATGACATAATTTTTAAAAATAGTTTAACTATTTTTTAAAAATTAATTATCAAAACTACTAAAAAATTACATACAAAGTCTTCGTACACTTAACAAAAATCTCAACTTAGCTTTAAATATTGTATTTCTTTCTTAATTTAGTAGGATATCTTTTAGTGTCCACACACACACACAACAACTTTAAGCGTCTTGGTATAGATTTAAATCAGTTTTGTAATTTCTGAATCGATTTTCCTCCATTCTTCTGTGATTATTGTTTTACTTCATTTTGTGTTTATTTGTCGATTTTCTTTTTTACATCAGAATCTCACCAAATATGTTCTACTGGAATTTCAAGTATTAAAGAGTGATTGAGAGGTGTTTTATTATTTGGGGACAATTATAAAGACACCAGTGGCGTACAATGAGGTACGCGGCGTCATTACCCAGTTAAAAAATTAAGTAGACTCCAGTATCCAAATTTCGAGCAGAAAATTTAAAATTTCTCTTTAAAATAATTAAATAGAGCTCCTGATTCATAATATCATGAAAAAATACCAAATTCCCTAGTTCTGAGACCAATTTACACCCACGCAGAACACACCTTCACTTCCATGCTTCAGCATATGAGTGAAGGACATTCTATAAATTCATGGGTTTAAACTCCTTATTTTTTCATTTATAAGCTATTATAGGCTCATCGGAGCCAAAAATGTTGAATTGTCTGACATCCGAATCAATTTGCTGTCAATTTTGAATTTTCTGAAACTTAATTCCAAGAATCTAGTTGGATCAATAAAACATGGAAATAGAAGTACTCTTGCGTGGGGGTGTAAATCGGCCACAGAATTAGGCAATTTGGTATTTTTGTTGATATTGTGAATCATGAGCTCTATTTAAATATTTTAAAGATAAATTCTAAATTATCCGCCCAAAATTTGGATATTGGAAACGATTTCATTTTTTAACAGGATAATGATGCCATGCGCACTGATCTCAATGTACGCCACTGGTTTCTTTATAATTGTCCCCAAATTATGAAAACACCTCCTCAATCACTTTATTTAGCCCAGTAGAACATATTTGGTGAGATTTTGATGTAAAAAAAAGAAAACACGACTCATAAGCACATAATGTGAAGTAGAAACAATAATCACAGAAAAGAAACTCAGAGAAATAAATGCAAAATACAAAAACTGATAAGACATGCATGTCGTGTTTACTAAAAGATATCCTACTAGTACTGAAACCAAGAAAGAAATACGACCATCTAAGCTAAGTTGGTGACCAGAAATGTACAGCTTTTGTCAATATTCTATTAACACGATATTAAATTTTAAAAATAGTTACACTTTACAAAAATTAATTATGTCATTCCGTGAAACAAGTTGCGGATATCGCCAAAAATTACAATTACAATATATTAATTTTGATAGTCGAAACGATATTTTATGAAAAACGCAGATATACAATACTTTGTATTTATATATATGAACTTTTCAAAACTGGAAAAAAAAAAACCATTCTCTAAATAGATGTAATGCTAATTTGAAAAATAACACATGTTCATTTTATGAAATCAAATAAGAATTTCCAAAATTTGAATTACTAATTCACGACTAGAAGTAAACCAACTATATGCATTCGGAATTTTTCCAGCGACAGCTTGGCTGTTAAAGAGTTCTAATTAGTTATCTTCCTTTTTATTTTCATTTGAAGAATTTTTAATTATTTTACTTTTAGAAAAATTGAAATAAATTTTTTCAAAAAATAATCTGAAGCCTCCTTTTTTTTTGACAAAAATTTCACAATGTAGAATGCTGTGTCATGCACATTTTAATGATTACAACATGGATAATCAACAAGTTTATTAGAGATAACGGAATTGTGATTACGAAAAAAAAAAAAGAAAAGAGAAGATCATTAAGGCTGACCATACGTTAGAAAGACACTGAAAAGACCGAATAAAATGAGCAAAAATTTGAATACTTTTAATTTTATAGAAAACTTTGTCAATTCCTGAAAGACTACTCAAGGAAAACTGAACCCCAGTTTCGTAACATTTTTTTTTAATGCATCTCTGATGTATAAGAAATGGGATCGTTTCTTGTATATAAAAGATTAAGAATTCTACTACAACAAACAAATAAGGAGCAACGAATTCATACAAGCACTTTTTCTGACCATCATTCCCCCCCTCGGTTTCACTATATTGAGCAATTTACTCTGGCAACTTAACATTTATTATTTTTGTCATGTATGTCTAATGGTTTGTTACAGTCACGTAAATATCGAAAATTTCTACCGAAAAATGAAATTATTTTCAATTTTTATTTTTTCCAAATAAGAGGCGTTATTTAAAAGGGAAATATGGTATTAAATGTTTTGATCTCTAGTTTTTTCTTGAATACGCATATTTTTTGAAAAATGTTATTTTTATATTTCGAAATATTATTTCAAAACTACTTATCAAATACAATGTTTTCCTCGAGAATTTTTCAATATATTTTTTAAATAATTTATTTTAAGTTGCTATCCAAAAAATTTTCATATCATTTGCTGTAGAAATGCTTATTTTCGACGAATGGAAACTTTTTGGACAATTTGTTCTTGTCTGACTGACAGCTTTTGTCTTTTAAGTTTTTGACGAATTGAACAAGATTATATTTAATTTAATTAAATTTATGATTCTAAAGACAAAAATGTAATTAGACTTTACCATAACTTACCAAGATACGAAGTAGTATGATGAAGCATAATGACTGTTGGATGGTATACAGGATTTTTCTCCGTCGTCTTTGTACTTTTGAAATGTTTAATTTTGCATTTAGTATTTAGGGAAGTATTTTTCTCCGTCAAATCAGGTGTTGAAACTAATGACATGTTAATTAGTTGATGCCAATTTGTAAAAACAGAAATCAAGAAAAATATGTATTATTAGAAAGAGAGGAAAAAGTAATAAGTGAAATAACTGTTTTGAACTACTTTTAAAAAAATCTTGCAAAGCATCTTATTTTGTACTTTTTAAAAGGTTTGGGAGGTAATTCAACAAATGTTGTTTGCCTTTAATGTTACAATTTTTGATGACTAACTTTTTGATGTAAATTGCTTGGTATTGTGTTATTATGTTTGTATTTTCCATGTTCTAATGAAGTAAAATAATATTAGAGAATAGCTAAACTCTAATAAGAAAATAGGTTTAATTATAGTAGAATTTAGATAAATTCCAATATGTTTTGTTACATCAAAAATACTTAGACTGATCATAAGGTTAATCAAGACAAAGAACAACACATGACAAAATATAAATAGTACCGGAATTCTTACATTGAAAGTTGTACATGTATAGAATATCTTATAATTTAAAAGCAACTATATGTTGGAAGTTCAGCATCTTAAGACTTTAATACTGCTTAATGATTATAATTTTCAGTTGAAGTGTTTGAAGTTTCTTAAGATTTTTTGCATTTTATTTTCTCCTACTATATATTTCAAGATTGGCATTAGAGTAATTAGTTAAAACTGAGGAAAAACAATGTATTTTTTCCTTATTCTAACTTTACATGTGTTTTTAGAATAAAACTTTATTTTCTGTTAAGGTGCAGTGCATTACTGTATTCAGAGGTGTGTTCAAAATATTTTTGTTGTCAATTAAAAATATTTGATATGTTGTTTTGTTTTAGTAAGAAAAATAATGGATTTTTAATGACTCCTCATTTCTTTATATCAGTGATTTCTAAGTGGTCTATAGACCCCAGGGTCTTAGATGACCCTTCAGGGGTCTAATCCCATTAAAAAATAATTTGAGGGTCCATGAGGTGTAAGAAGGGTCTATGATAGTGGCTTTTCATTAAACTAGATTGTGACTTTTAATTCTAAAGGGAATTTAGTAAGTAGGAAACCAAATTTTACCTATTTAATGATTTATTTACTAAATTTAATGAGGTTAATTTACAGTTACAAGGGGACAGCAAAAATTTTATTAAAACAAGAACATTTCAGGTTTCTCTCACGAGTTCAGCTAAAGTATAATCCTGGAGATCGAATTTTCTGAATTTGCCTCAATGAAATCTGTCGATTAGATTTTTAACCTACATTCAAAATTTAAATGCTTTTTATTCAGATTTGAAACCAGGTTTGAAATGTTTTGTTATTAATACTAATAGGCAATGGATTTTATATGGTCACATTGAAAAAAATATCCATTACAATAGGAACTAATCATAATAAGCATTACTTGAATCTTAAGTATAGCTTAGCGGATGTAAGCAATTTTTGGTATTAAAAAGTCAAACATGTTATTTGTCGAATTATAGAATATCTTGAGGAAATATTTAATTGCTTTTCTAGTGTAAAGGGGGTTTTCCAGTAATGGTTGCCAATTTCCAAAACAAAAAGAAACTGGATACTACTAACAGGGAAGATTGATACTAGCGTTGAAAATTTGATATTGTAGCACCAGATTCATCCCTCCCATCAAATCATTTGTTTTGTAGCAATTATGGTTTTATTTATTAATTAACTTTTGATTTAGTACACTTAATATGTGGTTTTAAATTTTAAACACTCATACAGTTAGAAAATTCTTTTAAAGTGGGAGTATTAGTACCAGCTGTCAAAAAGACATTTAAGTTGATAAATTTGCAAAAATTCTATATTAACTAAGCATGGGTTTATCTAAACTGAAAAACATGGCAAAGGGATGCATGAGATAAGTTTGAGGACCTCTTTATATTATTAAGTATAAACCGGATTTCTACATATTGTATCTACAATAAATACCTTACAATTTCTATATTTTGTTTTCTGGAAAAAATTTATATTTGGAAAATTCTGATAATATTTAATTCATTAAAAAGTAAAAAAAGAAGTTAGTATCTTTTCGAAAGAAAAGTATTTAATTAATGAATTGTGTTGGAAGGACACAGTATACATCTGAATTTATAAATCATAAAATTGGTTAAAAAGTGGGAGAATTCATTTTTTATATTCACATTTGAAAGCCAGTTCTAAATGGGTCCTGTATCAAGAATTCCTTGGAGGCATTTTTGGGACCTTGTGATTTTGCTTACACATATGTTGGGGCTCCCCATAGCTTACCTTAGGAGCCTTGTGTCATTGATACAATGGTAGCAACACTATATATATTTAAAATTTTTCAAGTTGCCATATTTCACAATTTTCATCTGTTCATTATCTCACTACGAGGAAGGCTCTAGGGCGGACCCACTTGCAAGGCGGCAAATTCTAAGTCTTGACATTTGGATTGAATTTGAAATATAAATATATATATATATTTTCTGTTACAAAAGTTTGATGTATTTTCTACCGAAATAATATTGGGCGGGGAATTTGGTATTTCATTTGTTTATCTTATTTCCTTATTTTTATATTCTGCGCATGTTTTAATGACAGTTTACTTTTATATTTGAAACTTAAGAGCTCGATGCAGGATTATATAATCAAACATGAAATTTGGTAAAGTTGAACATGTTTCACTAGTAACTTTCTTTTCCATCCCAGAGTGGGGGTCATTACAGACATTTTTCCCCAAACAGCGTCCAGTATTAGCTATCCAAAAGGGGACAGAGGGGCAATAAGAATTTTTGCTAGATAGAGAGTCACAGGAGATGTTTTATTTTGAGAACGTCTTGAGTTTTCACGTGTGAAACTTGTTATATAAGTAAGGTAACCAGAAAAAACTCATCATAGTATTGATATAAGTCAAAAGCTCACAAATTCTTGAGTTGCTCCATGCCGACCTGTGTGGTCCAATTAATATCGGATCGTATGGTGAGATTGCAAAATATTTTATAGTAATTGTAGATGATTTTTTGGCATGGCTTTTGCTTATTTCATAAAAAATAAATATATGAAGTGTTTGATATATTTTTCTCAATTTAAAAAAGCCAAATATAGAAAATTTAACTGATAAAAGAATTAAAAAATAAGAACTGATAATGGGTTAGAATTTTGTAAATGAACAACTAGATACTTACCTGGCTAATTCAGGGAATATATTTCGTGAAAAACAATTCCATACAATAGTGAATCAAATGGCAAGGCAGAATGAGCCAACCGCGTTCTTCTAGAAAGAGCTAGATCTTTATTATATATGAAGAAGTAAAGCTTCCTTTAAAATTTTGTACATCAAGCTATATTGGTGTAGTACTCAAGTATCTAATATTACACCACGAAAAGGAAGAGAAAAATCATTAGAAATTTGGACAGGTAATAAACCGAATTTAAATTATCTCAAAAAAAATTTGGCTGTGTGGCTATTTTCACGTTCCGAGGTACTGAGAAATAAATTTGAAGTTCAGGAAGACGTGAAATTATGCTAGGATATGCTAGAGAAAGGGAGGGATATCGTATTTATGATATTAAAATCAAAGTAATTGAGGAGAGATCAGTTAAGTTCAATGAATCTTTAAAAGGTAGTCATTATTTAGGAGATTGAAAATGAAGCATGGGATGTTGGCTCGTTTTTGAAGTCTCTCAGAAAACGAAATTAATCAAAATACAGAAAATGGAGTATTGTCTAATTTTGATATAAATAATGGGTCTGTAGCAATTGAGAATGATAATTCAATTCCCCTTCAGACACATCATCGCCTCAGACAGGCAGAATCAACTCCGGTACTTGAATTGAATGATGTACCAAATCAAATCCCTGTTAAAGATCGGAAAGACTAAAATCTAAGCGTGCTCTGTTCATTTAACAGGTGCGCGCAAACTCTCTCTTATTTTTGAGGCAAAAAAAATAGACTGCTAATTGGCAAAAGTGAAATTGGCAATGGAGAATGGAGTAGATTCATTAGATAAACGCAAGTTTGCAGAAATCGTACCAAAACCTTCGAAATCAAGATTAATAAAAACTAAATGGGTATATAGTTTAAAACAAGATGATGGTGGGAAAAAACTATAAAATACAAAGCAATGCTTGTAGCAGCTGGTTTTAATCAAATTAAAAACAGATTATTCAGAGTCGTATTCACCAGTTGTAAATATTGAATCTTTTTCGATTGTTAATTGCACTTGCAGCTAAATTAAAATTAAATATTAATTTCTTTTGATACAAAAACTACATACTTATATGGTGATTTAGAGGAGACTGTGTATGTGTTACCCCCTCCTGGTTATGTGAAAAATTAATTGGAGATGACAAAGTTTGTAAATTGAAAAAGAGTATTTACATGGTTTTGCCTTACTTACAGTCTGGTAGAAACGCACTTTGGTATATGAAAATAAAAGGGTGAATTAGAAAATTTGGTTTAAAACAATTAGCTTCTGATGGTGTGTTTTATTAAATCTGATAATCAAAGTGTTCTTATATTATGTATGTATGTAGATGATTTAGTATTTTTTTGTAACAATGATAAAAATGTATGAAGATATTGTTAGTAAGATTAAAAATGTATTTGGAAGTGGTTGTGTGTGAAAACAAAACCTAATAAGTTTTAGGCATGAAATTGAAAAATGTGAAAATGGTATTTATTTATCCCAGTGTGACTACATTATTTCATTATTAGTCAGAAACATAATTTAGAAAATTGTAAAAGATGTCAAAACTCAATTGTGAAGGGGAAGACAAAATTTTCCCTCTCTAAGTGTTTATAGATATTACTATGTATCAGGAATTAAAAAATTGGAACTTTTATATTTGGCTAATAGAGAACTCGCCCTGATATTTCTTTGTAACGTCTTGTTATTCCATTCAATCATAATCCAGAGAAGAGACATTACAATTTGGCTAAACGGAGATGTTAAGATATTTTGATGGGCTCAAAAGATAAAAATTGTTTTTGAAAAAGAATTTGGTATTTTAAATGCTAGTTCAGATGCTAGTTGGGGAAATGCAAAAAATGGAAAATCATTTGCACCTGGAGGTGTAGTTTTTACTTGGTAATTCATTAATTTTATGGAAATGTCGTAACAAAAGAGTGTTGGACCTATCAACTTATGTGAAGGTTATTTTCTATTTCTGAAATTTATAATTTGGACTGTAAATTGTTAACTGAATTAAAAAATGTGAACAATTTATAAATAATGCTGTAACTTTAAATTCAGATAGTCAAGCAACAATTCAGTGGATTAAGGTACTCTCATTTAACAAAATGAATCCATAAGACATATGAATTTACGTTTTCATTTTATAAAGTTTAATTGAAGATACAACAATTAAATTAGAATACATCCAAACAAATTTTTTAATTGCAGGATTTTCTAACGAAAGCCATGAATGTAAGAAAGTTATTTGTTAAAAAAATTTCATTACTCTCTTGATTTTATGTCACTATGTTTGCACAGTACATATTTTATGTGTATTTATTGTATGTGTTTATAATATTTGTATTGTTTGTAAAAACCAAATAGTGTATCACTCGCAGGAGGGTATGTTGAGATTGAAGCGAGTGAACTATTTTTCTGGCAGAAGGATAACTGTGTGACCCCGCCCATACGAGTTTTTCCGCGCTTCAATCCCGCGCATTCCTTCTACGGGGTTCACTAGCTGACGGTCGCTGTGTGCTTTTGGTCAGACTTGCTGTGTGCTGTTTCCGTGATCGTTATTTTCATATTTGTACGTAAATAAATGTGCTGTCCAGAGATACCTGAGTGGAAGTAATTTCACAAAAGAACAACAAACAGTTTAAGGCCGACGCCCGCATTTTCAAAAACTACCTTTATCCAACAGATGGCGTTGTTTGCAACTCGGATGACGTCAAAGCGATAAGGCGAGTAAAAAGATAACCCGTCGTTACTATAGCAACGGGGTTGTGGTTAAGAAATGATTGACAGATATAGTCGGTTTCAGAACGCATGCGCAGTTGCAGTAAATAAACAGAAATATTCAACTTTTAGAATTACCACGAAGAAATGGGTGCGGAGTCTTTTTTTTGTTTTGTTTTTTGTTTAAATCCGTGGAAATATTTTGTGATATCCACAAGTGAATGAACAAGTACGTTTACATTTTCTTGGGTATCTTAAGCATTGTATAGGGTTAGAATAAAGATGGAATATTTGTCTTGAATTGTATTTAATTCATTTTTTGTTTCATAGGTATGCAATAAATTTCTTTTCATAGCTCATATCATTAAAAATACAAATTGGCATTTGAGGAAATTGTCGTAGAATATATCGAGGAAATAATCATTTTTCAATTTGAATGCTTTTCACGAAAATGTTGCTTTTCTAAAGAAAATAACCTAGAAACGAAATTTTCACAAATGGTTTGTATAATTCTGTTTTCTGCAGCTCACATCTATTTCTTGTTTTTTAAATTAATGTTATTATTATTTCCGATACGCGCCTGAAAAGAAATATGACAGAATTTCACTAAGTACAGTCGTCCTGTTACAGAAAAAAGTTCGTTACTTTGAAAATTTTGTTTGAAATGATTTCTTTTAATATAGTTTAAAGCCACTTAAAACAAATTTTAATTGCATAACTATACATTATTATAAAATTAATTGTTCACACACCCTTTTTTTTTTGTAAGTTAATATCTATTTATTTTACATATCTTACACCTATCTGAAAAATTCTATTTAGGAGAAAAAAAACAACTTTATTGTAAAATACTCTAGTATTTTCCAACTTTAAATGCTTTTGTTATTATGATTCAACGAAAATTTTTATCATGTTTTCTAGTACACTAGCAGCCTACAAGTAATTTTAAAGACGCTGCATATTTTATGACCAGTAATTTTAAGAATGCGTGTCCTTCAAATTAACATTTGGTTAGTCTATTAATTTTGTTTTGAGTTTTTTCTTAAAATGTTTTCTACTCTCATTCCCGCTTTTGTCTTTGCAGTGCACGAAATACCTCATCAGGCGTTTTTTTTTTTTTTTTCACACAATTCAAGTCTAATGGTTTCAAATAGTTTTACTTACTCATTACACATCACATGTAGGTCCAGAAATATTTCAAAAACAGAGAAAAAAATCGGAATCCCAAGAGAAAGTTCGATAAATGGAAAAATGCACTTAGCTATTATTTGTGTAGGAGGTTATTTGACGAAAACCATAAAATGTTCTTGGTTCTACCAAGGAAAAGTTCACTTGAAATAGAGAATTCATAGGAATAGAGGTTCGCAAAATGGAGGGAGCCGACTTATATTGAAATTCATCAATTAATTTCCAAATTAAGCTTCCTTTTATTACACTTCTTTAAATTGGTATGGAATTGAAAACCTGTTTCCTTATTGGTGCAATAAATATTCTTATAAGGTAATCCGAGAGAAAAACGCATGAATATTGTTGTTGAATTTGGAAACCTGGAAGAAATATAGGAACATTTTTAAAATATAAGCTTAAATGTTTTTAAAAAACTAGCTAGAGTTCTCAGATCTAAATTTATATAAAACTTTTATAGAACAGGTATATATAAGTATCTTCAAAAAATTTCAAAATTATCTTGAACAGAAAAAAATTTATTGAATAGAAAACCCTTTCATATCTTCAAAAAATGAAAATCTGAGGAAAAACACATAAAATTTGTAAAAGGCATAAAAACAGAAACTAATAATGTCTGTAAATCTCTAATAATTTTTTAATGCGTTTTCCAACTGGAAAGAAGGTTGTAAAATAGCTTGTAATTTTTATGAGACAAAATCGTTTTAACTATAATTATATCATATAGGGAGCTAATCTCTGACTGCAATGTAATGGTATTAATAAAAATAAATCATTATTATTGTTGTTACTAAAATCAATAACTGTATGGTCAAGCTTGAATTTTTACTTTACATATGCAGCATAGAATAGATCTAATTGCCATACATCACTTTGATAGTATTAGTACTGCAATTCATGGTTAGCTGTTCTTACTTGTGATAAAGAGGTTTTAATTTTTTATAAGTATGTAGTATCTTTTATGGATCATGTCTAAGAAAAGGATTTAAATTAATTATTTATAAAAGTTTCATTTTAAAATTAGTCTTTTTAAATAAAATAACGTAGTATATACATACATATACATTACGCTTACGTTCAATAAAAAAGTATATTAATCACTTGAATTAATGAAATTATATATACTGATGTATATAAAAATAACACTGTTATAAGCAGATTTAAGCCTTTATTAGTATATGTATTTTTTATGTTACTAATAATTTTTGGTGTGCGTTCGTGAAGATATTTAATTAATGTAGTAACTTTTTATAAATCAATACAAATAACTGGATTTTAAAAATATGAAGAAGCCAACGAGCTGATTCTTTGGGATGACAAAAAGAAGGCAAAAAAATAATCTTGGGAGGAGTAGGAATTACTTTCAAACAGCTAAAACACAATACCAGCATCTTATAGAATGCACAAGTTTTTTGCTGTGTGCAGTGAGCAATTTTCATCTTTGAACAGTGAAGAAGGGCAAATGGGGGTCAAGCAGTCAGTAAAACCCATAGGTGGGCTTCTATCCCTCCCCTCCATTGTGGAGGACCAAGAGGTACAGATACTTTTTGTCTTCAGTTTATGTCGTTTAAAATGGAATTCTTAGTACAGTTTGTTGTATTTTCATGAATACCAGGAAATAATAACATTAATTTATAAAATAAGAAATGGAAATAATGGTTAAAAGATTATAACAACTTATGAAAAAGTGCTCTATATGACCATTTTCACAGAAAAATGACGTTTTCTTTTAAAGACTCGTATGAAACTTGTATAGTACTCGATGAGTGTTCTTATAAAACCAATTCAGAAATTCAGAATTTAAGTACAATTTGTTTCTACCATCTACATTTTACAGCAGGATACCACATAATGTAGCCTATTTTCTGCAGTATTACTACATTAAATGAAACTGTTATTTGGTTATGAAATACACACACACACGTGCGTAAATTAAACAATATGTTGGAAATGAATTAGGAAAGAGCTTATAATTTTCTTTGAGACCAAAATCGTTTTAACTTACAATTATATTATATAGAAATTTAATCTCTCATTGTTGTTATGAATGACATTAACATCAAATTATTATTATTGTTACTAAAATTAATAACTTATTATGCGACTTAAAGCAGGAATTTTCATTTACATGTACAACATAGAATATGTCAGATTATTATTGTTATGCGACACTTTTATCAACGATGTAATTCAGAGAATTCGAGGAATACGTAATAATTCGAATCTCGGCGTACACATGAACAATGAATAGTGAGTGGTGAATATTAACGTCGCACTGTTCAGCTACACGAGGGCTTTTGTTCCAAATGTTGAAAATTGTTACTGAAGCACCAAGATTTATTCCTCTCTTTAAAAGCATTTGTTTGTTGCTCATTTATTATATGTATTAATTAAATTTTAATTCAATTAATGTGTTTTTTCTTAAGTTTTAAACACCATACTTCACTTCAGTTAGAAATTTAAATAGTTTAAAGTAAGTAGATCTATATCACCTGTCATTAAATTGGTAAATCTGCAAAAATTCAATATTAGGTAAGCAGCAGTGGCGCACACACAAGGGTGGGGTCCGGAACCTTCCAAAGCCCATGATTTTTTTTCCGATTGATTATAGTTCTAAGTCTATAGTACGTAAAATTTAACTAAGTATTTGATATTAATGATTAATTTTATTAATTATTGCTAATTATTTGTCAATAATTAGTTTTACTGTGTTTTGTTCCGAAAATCGACAAAATCAAGGAGCATGATGATACAAGATTGGGGAACTTTTGACCTCAGTACCCCCTTGAAAAATTCACCAGTGACGCTACTGGTAAGCAGGGTTCTACCCCAAACCGGAAAACTTGGCAAGGGTCCTGTGAAACAAAAAGTTTGGAAGCATCTGTTTGGCATATGGGATCTGCGTTTATTTTTCTTGCTCAAAATGACAAACATTGGTATTTCCGGTGAAGCGATCTCCCCTCACAGAAAGGGGACACTTGTTAGGACTGTCACAGTTGTAAACAGGTAAAAGTAATGCTAGTTCTTTTTTACTTTTTTAGGGTGGTGGGGTTAAAACAGCAGTAGAATTTTGACCATGGGAGAGTTCTTATTTCTGTACAAAAGATCGGTGTCGCTTACACCCTCGGAAAGTTGAAAACTGGAATGTTTTTGGGAAATCCCATTCCACACTTAGAAGAATATATCACTTAAAATATTTTTCAAAGTATATGAATAAACATATTTTTGATATTATATGTAAAGACAATTTTTAAAAAGAATATTTTATTTTTTATTAAAAAATTTCATGATGTAAATTTAATGTTATTTACTCATTGATAATATTAATTTTTGATCCAATTGTCACCACAACGCATGTATTACATTTAGTAACTGATAAGTGTTCACAATTTTTTACACAAACTGTTGGCGCATATGAAAAATTATGAAATTATCTGCAGTAGCATTTCATATTCGGATTTAATTCGACATATTTTTGTTTTGTAACCACTCGCGTTGAAATATTTTCACTTACTAAATACATTTTTGTGAAATGTTCATAGCTGTGTGAGAAATTCTGTGTATTTTGCATGAATTAGCAATCTAAAGTTTAAAAGTTATAGCTTAAATTTAAAAAGATTTTTTTTTATCAATGCCTCGTATTCTCTTCGAGAGTCGATTTCCATAAGACATTTCAACATTCCATTTCAACAAAAGAAACATGTATATTAAATTTAAAATAATTAAAATAGTGGAATCATTTGCCTGTGCATTAAATATTATATTTAACACACAGTTTCCAGAGTAAGAGGCGAGGATAGATCTAGGGGTATTGATTTCTAAAATGGAGTATTTTCTGGGCTGTTTGCGTGTAGACGTTGTGAATACTTATCGAAAGTGGTGTGTAGATGATGAAAAGTTGAAACACCCACCAGCAGTTTGTTGGCCATGACGCATTGATTCAATAAGAGAACATTGTTCGCCATGATCGAAGGGTTGTAATGGCCGATATCAACAGAAACTACAATAGAGGTAAGCCAGTTGGTGTGTGTCAACACACAGTGCAACGCACACTGCTGCGTATGGGACTACAAAACCAGTGCATGTCTATGTGCTGACAGCATGCCATCGCAACAGAGCCTGCAATGGGCCATGGAACATTGGTATTAGACCACTGAAAAACAAAAGTTGCCTAGTTCTCACGTTTCCCGGACAATCACATTGACGCTGGCGAGGGCGAATATACCAATTTCCAACGAAACCCTTGCTTTCGGGTTCATATTTAAGTGGATACAAGGGGGTAGCGGTGTTGTTACGATGTGGGTGATGTTTTCATGGGGCATATTATGACCCATCATCGAACAATCCTTGACGCCTATGCACTATAGGGAACCGAGTGCACACCTTTTACGGCAATAGTGTGTTCTCGGCGGGTGATGGAATTTATCACAATAGATTATCTCAAATTCATTCCACTACCATTCTGAAGCATATGTACCGTATCCTTGTGATATTCTCATATTAACCAGAACAACTTTTCTGTTGATATGACGATTGATTGATCCGACTATTATTTGCTAGTAGCCTACATTCAGGGCGTCCTGTATGAAGAATGCCATTGACCCCACGTCACAGACAACTCCATTTGCAACAGGCAAAAATTTCGCAGTTTAATTGATCTAGTTTGAATGTAATGAATTAATATATGTTATCGTATTACTTCTACTTCATAAATTAAATCCCAAATTACGATATGCAGTATAACAAGGTTATCATTAAGTAAAATTACGATTATTAATTGAGTAGATTGGAGTATATGTAATTTTTTTTGTACTTGCTTCATTTTTCACTGATCTATAAAGAATTTCGTTATTTTGTTCAGGAATGGAACTAATTTTATTTAATACTTTAAAAAATATCAAAACTACCTCTGATCTACCTGCGCGTACTTACACTCTCTCTCACACACATCCCTGCATCTCTTGTTTAAAAAGTAAAAGAGCCAAACATTGTTTTGTTTGGTTACCTTTAATTAAAATCAAATCAACTATGCTGACGTCTCTAAAAAGCAAAATAAACTTCAATAATATCGATTTAAAGCATAAAGAATTCTATTACAAATTTAATTTTTGGTAAAAAAAAATTATGCCACGTAGTGTAAAACAATCGGGCATGAAAGGGGAAAGGTAGATAAAAATACAAAGATATATTTACTATATTTTTCGTATCAACACAATATGCAAAAGAGGTAATTAATCGTTAGAATTCTTAAATAATTTAAGCATGGCAACAACAGATAAAAAATATTTTAAGTCAAAATAATTTAGAAAAAAATATGTATACCTTTTTTTTTTTTTTTGGAGGATAGAGGTTGTCATAACGAACTTTCAACAGTCCAGCTTTGTGTGCAATTTTTTCTTGCTAATTTTCTACATTAATGTCAATATACTAGAGTTAAATTATTAATACCAGTTACGCTTATTGACGTTTTACAGTTGCTGAAGAGAATGTATGGGGAGACATGAAACAACAAAAGCAATTGAATAAACTCATTGTTGGATAAGCACTTTTGATGTCGTACTTTGCAGCAACGCTGAAGTTATGTTGAAGGTCACTTGCCAATCTGAATCATTATGGAATAACAAGAATGAAACTGGAGCTTGTACCCCATCTCATGGAAACATCACGCCACACACAATCTGTTATACTTTGTTAAATATCTAGAATATTTAGATGAAATGCTATTTTTCCATACATGTAAACTAATTAATGAGAACTTCACATAAAAGTCACTCACCTACCACAAAAATCATTTTGGTGAAAGTAGCATGGGAAAATAGGATGGTATTCTGAAACTTTTAAAATAAAAACACTAATATAATTATTATAAAATCAGAAAATTCTCTTTTTTACTGTGTAGGTTCAAAAAAATTCGTTTTGTTTCTAAAGTTTAAAATAGTAAAAGTAGCTATACTTTCTTCTTACTTTCTTATCTGTATTGCGTGAATGAAATGGCCTTTTAATAATTTTAAAAACAGATGACAAATTTTACTAAATAAATACATAAAATGTGGTTTACTAAACAATTCTTTAGTGTTGAATTAGAAAATAAGATATAATGGCTCTGATTGTATTTTTAATTCTGAGACACACATTTACAAAAATCGAATTAGAAGTCTACTATAGTTTATTCAGATAGAAAGGATTGCATTTGAAAGTACTAGTTTTGATAGTATAGAATTTATGATATTTTCAAGTAACATGTTTGAAATTCATACGAATTTAGATGCGGATTTAGATGTTTCCAAATATATAAGATGATCAATTATCTATAATTTTTGTAACAATTTTTATTCATATCATATTTAAAAGACCATACTTTGAAATAATAGCATGTTTATATACAATAGACACGTATTCACACACTTTTAATTTCTTATAAAATTTAATGCTTTTCGACTAATAAAATTAATATATTGTAATTGTACTTTTTGCGATATCTGCACCTTATTTTCAATGGAATGACATAATTTTTAAAAATAGTTTAACTATTTTTTAAAAATTAATTATCAAAACTACTAAAAAATTACATACAAAGTCTTCGTACACTTAACAAAAATCTCAACTTAGCTTTAAATATTGTATTTCTTTCTTAATTTAGTAGGATATCTTTTAGTGTCCACACACACACACAACAACTTTAAGCGTCTTGGTATAGATTTAAATCAGTTTTGTAATTTCTGAATCGATTTTCCTCCATTCTTCTGTGATTATTGTTTTACTTCATTTTGTGTTTATTTGTCGATTTTCTTTTTTACATCAGAATCTCACCAAATATGTTCTACTGGAATTTCAAGTATTAAAGAGTGATTGAGGAGGTGTTTTTATTATTTGGGGACAATTATAAAGACACCAGTGGCGTACAATGAGAGCAGTGCACTTGGCGTCATTACCCAGTTAAAAAATTAAGTAGACTCCAGTATCCAAATTTCGAGCAGATAATTTAAAATTTCTCTTTAAAATAATTAAATAGAGCTCCTGATTCATAATATCATGAAAAAATACCAAATTCCCTAGTTCTGAGACCAATTTACACCCCCACGCCAGAACACCTTCACTTCCATGCTTCAGCATATGAGTGAAGGACATTCTATAAATTCATGGGTTTAAACTCACTTATTTTTTCATTTATAAGCTATTATAGGCTCATCGGAGCCAAAAATGTTGAATTGTCTGACATCCGAATCAATTTGCTGTCAATTTTGAATTTTCTGAAACTTAATTCCAAGAATCTGGTTAGTCAATAAAACATGGAAATACGAAGTACTCTTGCGTGGGGGTGTAAATCTGAAGCACAGAATTAGGTAATTGGTATTTTTGTTGATATTGTGAATCATAGGCTCTATTTAAATATTTTTAAAGATAAATTCTAAATTATCGCCCAATTTGGATATTGGAAACGATTTCATTTCTTAACAGGATAATGATGCCATGCGCACTGATCTCAATGTACGCCACTGGTTTCTTTATAATTGTCCCCAAATTATGAAAACACCTCCTCAATCACTTTATTTAGCAGTAGAACATATTTGGTGAGATTTTGATGCAAAAAAAGAAAACACGACTCATAGAAGCACATAATGTGAAGTAGAAACAATAATCACAGAAAAGAAACTCAGAGAAATAAATGCAAAATACAAAAACTGATAAGACATGCATGTCGTGTTTACTAAAAGATATCCTACTAGTACTGAAACCAAGAAAGAAATACGACCATCTAAGCTAAGTTGGTGACCAGAAATGTACAGCTTTTGTCAATATTCTATTAACACGATATTAAATTTTAAAAATAGTTACACTTTACAAAAATTAATTATGTCATTCCGTGAAACAAGTTGCGGATATCGCCAAAAATTACAATTACAATATATTAATTTTGATAGTCGAAACGATATTTTATGAAAAACGCAGATATACAATACTTTGTATTTATATATATGAACTTTTCAAAACTGGAAAAAAACCATTCTCTAAATAGATGTAATGCTAATTTGAAAAATAACACATGTTCATTTTATGAGAATCGACAAAATTTCCCAGAAATTTGAATTACCAATTCACGACTAGAAGTAAACCAACTATATGCATTCGGAATTTTTCCAGCGACAGCTTGGCTGTTAAAGAGTTCTAATTAGTTATCTTCCTTTTTATTTTCATTTGAAGAATTTTTAATTATTTTACTTTTAGAAAAATTGAGATAAATTTTTTCAAAAAATAATCTGAAGCCTCCTTTTTTTTTGACAAAAATTTCACAATGTAGAATGCTGTGTCATGCACATTTTAATGATTACAACATGGATAATCAACAAGTTTATTAGAGATAACGGAATTGTGATTACGAAAAAAAAGAAAAAGAAGATCGTGGGCTGACCATACGTTAGAAAGACACTGAAAAGACCGAATAAAATGAGCAAAAATTTGAATACTTTTAATTTTATAGAAAACTTTGTCAATTCCTGAAAGACTACTCAAGGAAAACTGAACCCCAGTTTCGTAACATTTTTTTTAATGCATCTCTGATGTATAAGAAATGGGATCGTTTCTTGTATATAAGATTAGGAATTCTACTACAACAAACAAATAAGGAGCAACGAATTCATACAAGCACTTTTCTGACCATCATTCCCCCCCTCGGTTTCACTATATTGAGCAATTTACTCTGGCAACTTAACATTTATTATTTTTGTCATGTATGTCTAATGGTTTGTTACAGTCACGTAAATATCGAAAATTTCTACCGAAAAATGAAATTATTTTCAATTTTTATTTTTTCCAAATAAGAGGCGTTATTTAAAAGGGAAATATGGTATTAAATGTTTTTGATCTCCTAGTTTTTTTCTTGAATACGCATATTTTTTGAAAAATGTTATTTTTATATTTCGAAATATTATTTCAAAACTACTTATCAAATACAATGTTTTCCTCGAGAATTTTTCAATATATTTTTTAAATAATTTATTTTAAGTTGCTATCCAAAAATTTTTCATATCATTTGCTGTAGAAATGCTTATTTTCGACGAATGGAAACTTTTTGGACAATTTGTTCTTGTCTGACTGACAGCTTTTGTCTTTTAAGTTTTTTTTGACGAATTGAACAAGATTATATTTAATTTAATTAAATTTATGATTCTAAAGACAAAAATGTAATTAGACTTTACCATAACTTACCAAGATACGAAGTAGTATGATGAAGCATAATGACTGTTGGATGGTATACAGGATTTTTCTCCGTCGTCTTTGTACTTTTGAAATGTTTAATTTTGCATTTAGTATTTAGGGAAGTATTTTTCTCCGTCAAATCAGGTGTTGAAACTAATGACATGTTAATTAGTTGATGCCAATTTGTAAAAACAGAAATCAAGAAAAATATGTATTATTAGAAAGAGAGGAAAAAGTAATAAGTGAAATAACTGTTTTGAACTACTTTTAAAAAAATCTTGCAAAGCATCTTATTTTGTACTTTTTAAAAAAGGTTTGAGGTAATTCAACAAAATGTTGTTTGCCTTTAATGTTACAATTTTTGATGACTAACTTTTGATGTAAAATTGCTTGGTATTGTGTTATTATGTTTGTATTTTCCATGTTCTAATGAAGTAAAATAATATTAGAGAATAGCTAAACTCTAATAAGAAAATAGGTTTAATTATAGTAGAATTTAGATAAATTCCAATATGTTTTGTTACATCAAAAATACTTAGACTGATCATAAGGTTAATCAAGACAAAGAACAACACATGACAAAATATAAATAGTACCGGAATTCTTACATTGAAAGTTGTACATGTATAGAATATCTTATAATTTAAAAGCAACTATATGTTGGAAGTTCAGCATCTTAAGACTTTAATACTGCTTAATGATTATAATTTTCAGTTGAAGTGTTTGAAGTTTCTTAAGATTTTTTGCATTTTATTTTCTCCTACTATATATTTCAAGATTGGCATTAGAGTAATTAGTTAAAACTGAGGAAAAACAATGTATTTTTTCCTTATTCTAACTTTACATGTGTTTTTAGAATAAAACTTTATTTTCTGTTAAGGTGCAGTGCATTACTGTATTCAGAGGTGTGTTCAAAATATTTTTGTTGTCAATTAAAAATATTTGATATGTTGTTTTGTTTTAGTAAGAAAAATAATGGATTTTTAATGACTCCTCATTTCTTTATATCAGTGATTTCTAAGTGGTCTATAGACCCCAGGGTCTTAGATGACCCTTCAGGGGTCTAATCCCATTAAAAAATAATTTGAGGGTCCATGAGGTGTAAGAAGGGTCTATGATAGTGGCTTTTCATTAAACTAGATTGTGACTTTTAATTCTAAAGGGAATTTAGTAAGTAGGAAACCAAATTTTACCTATTTAATGATTTATTTACTAAATTTAATGAGGTTAATTTACAGTTACAAGGGGACAGCAAAAATTTTATTAAAACAAGAACATTTCAGGTTTCTCTCACGAGTTCAGCTAAAGTATAATCCTGGAGATCGAATTTTCTGAATTTGCCTCAATGAAATCTGTCGATTAGATTTTTAACCTACATTCAAAATTTAAATGCTTTTTATTCAGATTTGAAACCAGGTTTGAAATGTTTTGTTATTAATACTAATAGGCAATGGATTTTATATGGTCACATTGAAAAAAATATCCATTACAATAGGAACTAATCATAATAAGCATTACTTGAATCTTAAGTATAGCTTAGCGGATGTAAGCAATTTTTGGTATTAAAAAGTCAAACATGTTATTTGTCGAATTATAGAATATCTTGAGGAAATATTTAATTGCTTTTCTAGTGTAAAGGGGGTTTTCCAGTAATGGTTGCCAATTTCCAAAACAAAAAGAAACTGGATACTACTAACAGGGAAGATTGATACTAGCGTTGAAAATTTGATATTGTAGCACCAGATTCATCCCTCCCATCAAATCATTTGTTTTGTAGCAATTATGGTTTTATTTATTAATTAACTTTTGATTTAGTACACTTAATATGTGGTTTTAAATTTTAAACACTCATACAGTTAGAAAATTCTTTTAAAGTGGGAGTATTAGTACCAGCTGTCAAAAAGACATTTAAGTTGATAAATTTGCAAAAATTCTATATTAACTAAGCATGGGTTTATCTAAACTGAAAAACATGGCAAAGGGATGCATGAGATAAGTTTGAGGACCTCTTTATATTATTAAGTATAAACCGGATTTCTACATATTGTATCTACAATAAATACCTTACAATTTCTATATTTTGTTTTCTGGAAAAAATTTATATTTGGAAAATTCTGATAATATTTAATTCATTAAAAAGTAAAAAAAGAAGTTAGTATCTTTTCGAAAGAAAAGTATTTAATTAATGAATTGTGTTGGAAGGACACAGTATACATCTGAATTTATAAATCATAAAATTGGTTAAAAAGTGGGAGAATTCATTTTTTATATTCACATTTGAAAGCCAGTTCTAAATGGGTCCTGTATCAAGAATTCCTTGGAGGCATTTTTGGGACCTTGTGATTTTGCTTACACATATGTTGGGGCTCCCCATAGCTTACCTTAGGAGCCTTGTGTCATTGATACAATGGTAGCAACACTATATATATTTAAAATTTTTTTCAAGTTGCCATATTTCACAATTTTTCATCTGTTCATTATCTCACTACGAGGAAGGCTCTAGGGCGGACCCACTTGCAAGGCGGCAAATTCTAAGTCTTGACATTTGGATTGAATTTGAAATATAAATATATATATATATTTTCTGTTACAAAAGTTTGATGTATTTTCTACCGAAATAATATTGGGCGGGGAATTTGGTATTTCATTTGTTTATCTTATTTCCTTATTTTTATATTCTGCGCATGTTTTAATGACAGTTTACTTTTATATTTGAAACTTAAGAGCTCGATGCAGGATTATATAATCAAACATGAAATTTGGTAAAGTTGAACATGTTTCACTAGTAACTTTCTTTTCCATCCCAGAGTGGGGGTCATTACAGACATTTTTCCCCAAACAGCGTCCAGTATTAGCTATCCAAAAGGGGACAGAGGGGCAATAAGAATTTTTGCTAGATAGAGAGTCACAGGAGATGTTTTATTTTGAGAACGTTTTCAAAGTAATTTTAAATTTATAAAATTTAAAATAATAGGTACTCATCTAAAAACCAAGCATGGTTACACAAAGAAAACAATCCAAATCTTAGCTTATATTCTTTGTTAATATTATAAATAAGTGGTACAATTTTTAAATGCTATCAATTTGTTAGTAGCAGTTAATATAAATTTAAATGCCATTGTCTTTCTAATACACTGATATCCTAATTTTTCTATTATTTTGCTACAATGCTGAAAATGTGGAATTTACCAATGAATGTAGTTGATGCAGTAATCCAAATAGTGAGAAGTGTTGATGGAAACATTGGTAGGCAGCATACTGTTGGTTTTATGACTAATTGGTTCTTGGGGATTTATAAATTAAGATTTCCTTTATTGAAATCTTATGCTTTATTTACATTGATATTGGGGTTGATGAACATACTTCTTCATTGTAATGTCAAGATCTGATAGATTTTATCCCAGAAGAGCAACTACAAATTGGAACAAAAATAATGAGGACAACTTGAAAAAACAACTGCCAACCAATGGTTCCCGTAACTGATATATACTAAACAATTATCTGGTGAATTGTTTTAGTCAGGTGTTTATTTTTATTATCTGTTTAATTTGTAAGTTGTCATTAAATTGCTGTGAAATTGGCTATTTTACATTTTAAAGTAGTTAAAAAACAAAATAAAAAATGTACCTGAAATGTTCAATTTCAAAACAGGAAGATATGATATTTTCTCTTGACACCATCTTTGTCTTGTATAAATGATAACTTTTGTGTGTTTGTATCATTTATTTTAAGTTCAGCTATTTGTGTTCATTTTCTGAAGCACAACTATTAAATCTTTAAATAACAGCTAATCCCATGCACATGCACATTTTCACTGTCACACTTTATATAATGAAGTTAAAATGTAGAGATATTTTATTTTCCTTGAGTATTTTGTGTCCATTTAATTTGAAGTTTTGTTTTATATGAACTTTTTTCTCCCCCAGGATTTTCCTAACTTGGTGTCATATCTGCGTCAGTTTAGTCCCCACCAATTTCTGGAAGCGATGTCCGACTTTCACCTAATCATCTATCTGGCCACCATGGACCTCTTACCACTCATGGTAAAGTAATCTATATGTTGAGTCTATAAAATCATTTTCTTATTCTGGTTTTCAGATTGAACTGGATTAGCTTTTTTAGACATATTTAGAAAGCTGGGGGATAAAATATTAAATATCACAAGCATTTAAATTTATATTTTTTTTATGATAAATTTGCTTGCAACTGATAGATATGCTTGTTCTTGTATTTGTTGAGAAAATAGATCAATTATTAAATTTTCAAAAATTTAGGCTTTGAAAAAGAATGTGAACAATTTGAATCAGTCAAATGTAATTCTGAGAGACATTTGAATTATTAATATTTGTAGCATAAAATTATTGTAATTCATAAGTTTTTGGAACTGTATATTTGTAATTTTAGATAATCAGCAAAGTTTGGTGACTCTTCAGAACTTTTCAAGGCCATTATATATCATATTGTTTTCAATGTCTTTTTATTTCTCACCATTGAAAAATATTAACCAATTATTTTTTTACTTTACTATTTATTTTTATTTTCCCTCAAATATTTTCTACAACTGAAAGGGGAATCACTAAAAGAATTTTTGTGATTTGCATATTTGCGCATGTTTTAAAAAATATTTTTATTTGTAAATGAGTGTTCAATTTTCAATCTCAGCTGAAATTGAATTGATACACAATTATCTGATTTATCAATTGCAAAAGCTTCATAGGTAATATCTATTTAATGATACTGTTATTAGCTTTAAACCATATTTTTTTAAACATTTGTGATAATTTTTTTTACATATCTCAAAAGACAAAAAGTTATTAAGATTCAAAATAGAATGGAAATAAATTATTAGAGAATATACATAAAAAATTTTTGAATATGTAGTAGAAATTTAGAAATGATTAATTGATTAGGAATACCTCTTTAATTTTTAAAGAAACTTGATTTTCAAATCTGCTGCTTTAAGTGAGGTTAATGCTTTTGCAGGATGATCTTGGTTCATTACTGGAAGCCATTCGTAACAAAGACAGAGAACTTGCCACCAAGTGGTCCAAGAGTGAGCGCTGGGCAACAGTGGAACATCTGTTGGACAGTGAAGGTACATTCTTTTAATTTTCCTCAAAAGTTTACAGGCGTATTTCATCTTTCTGGTTTTTTATTAAAAAATTATTTTTTAAGTTACAATATTTTTTATAAATACAGATGGATAGATTTATATGGCAATTTGTATGATTATTGATTATATATATGTGTGTGTCTAGTTTTCTCGTTTAGATAAAAAAAATTTCAAGAAGTTTCAAAGTAAGTTTTAAATATATAAGGATTGAAAGGTTGGGGGGAGGTACAAATGCCTCATTTAGTAACTTAAGGTTCATGGGAAATGTCTCTTCAGGATTTTGTGTTTTTCCTATTCCTACATTCTTTTTTGTTTTGTAAGATTCTTTTCATTTGAGTTTTTGGATTTGGATTTCTTTAGTGTACTTAATTTGTGTAAATTTGATCTAGAGATAGATTTGATAGAACTAGATTTGAACAATAGATATCACAGTTGCTTTTATTAACCTAAATTATTATTATCTTTATATATAAAAAAATCTTCTGTGCATGTGTATGTGACTAAACTCCTCCTAAACGGCTGGACCGATTTTGATGAAATTTTTTGTGAGGGTTCAAGTGTATTCGAGAATGGTTTAGATTTACAATTCAGTCCAATATCACAATTAGTTAAAAAGATATTAATTCAAAACATTAAAAATATTCAGCTCAATATTCACCTGCATTGTTGTAACAACGTTATTGTTGTAAAAATGACGTAAGTTGGCGTCGAAAATCTATTTTCAGCCAAACTGGCCAAACCGGGTCTTTATTGTTACAAAAATGCAGAGGAAACATGCTTTTTAGCGTTTTTAATTAATATATTTTCAAATAATCTCTCTATATGTAATTCTGTGCGTGTGTATGTGACTGACTCCTTCTAAATGGCTGGACCGATTTTGAAGACATTTTTTGTGTGGGTTCAAGGGGATTCGAGAATGATTTAGATTCACAATTCGGTCCAATATGGCAATTAGTTAAAAATGCGCCAAAATTATGTAAGGGCGCGCGATTGTTCATAAAAAAATCATGGGCAATATTCTTGAGGCCACTATTTTGAGCGGCAAACTTCAAGGTGAAGTTGTACTTCTACCACAGATCCCAATGATTCTTTCCGACTCACCTACCCATTCAAATGTTTGCTATGAGTCACAAGGTCATACAATGACAATTTGTGGCTTAGATTTAGAAAACCCTTGCTTTTCACATGGCCAATTATATGTTGCATGTCCGAGGTTTGGCAAACCATCACATTTGTTTGTTTATACCCCTCAAGGATTAGCCAAAAACATTGTACATTCAATGGCATTACGATAAATTTATTTTTCGTGCATTAAAAAAATATACCTGTTATGAAAATAGCTTGAGTTTTATCTTTTTTACACTTTAATCAAAACAAGTTTAAGTTTCTATTCAGAATAGGTTCTATATTCAACTTAGTTCATAGTAAATACATACTCACACACAATCGATAGGTCGAATTGTGGTAACTGCATGTGATGACGTCAGGTATTGCAATAACTTTCTTTATAAAAAAAAAATTCATCAAAACAGTCCAGATTCAAAAAAGTTAATTGAATTGGGGTAACTGTACATGTGATGTCAGGTATTGTAATAACTTTCTTCATAAAAAATTCATCAAAACGGTTCAGATTGTTACAACTTATTCAAAAAAGTTTGTAATTTTCTGATTTAAGAAGTGTGTACAGGACAACGTCTGTCGGGATCGCTGGTTATATATATATTTGCACGTGCTATTAATTATTATTGTTTGACCATTTTGAGTTTTCATACCTTGAGTATTTTATATTTATTACCAGTATGCTTGCAATCAAATTGCTTGTCTTTAATAATAAGATCAAAAGTTTGTGCCCAAACTGGTATACAATGTATCATAAAAGCTGAAACTTAAAGAACCAGACATGTGTAATTTGGCACACTGAACTTATGAGTGATAATGATTTGTACTTCAAAAAGATTTTTCAAACTTTCCAAAAATTAAATTTTAATGTGATTTTTCATGGTTTGGGGGATGATTCTGAATGTAGTCAGTTATTCTTCATGTAGTTTTTTGAGGATTCTTACATATTTTTAATTAATTATATCTATTTATTGTATTTATCCATTTAGATAAAAATTGCATAAATCATGTTTTAAAAATTATTTTTTCAGCAATTGAATTTTTATTTTGGCAGCACATTTAGTACTTTCAGTTTTGGCTTTGCATCATTATGTTTATGAATTGTTTTATTTTATCTGCTTTCAGTATTTTTAAAATTAAGAGCTGTAGTTCTTTTTAAAATTTATCATAGCAAAAAATTCATTTTAGGTTTGTTAACATAATTTGTGTTTTTTTCATGCATATTGTTACTGGTAACAGTTTTATCAAAACTTTGGCCATTGTTTATGTCTTAGATAACTTATATTTCTGTTAATGCTAATACTTTCTTTTCCGGTTTAAGGTTGCCTCATACATTCTGATGGTATTTTTTATGGTAAATTTTATGAAATGCTTAGTGCTGGTTTTATGATTCCAAAATTAAGTTAATTTACAATTAGGTTAATTGTTCCCAAGTCAGAGCATTGCTGAGACTTTCAACTGCTGTTATTACTTTTTGTAAAAAATTTTTCCTTAGTTTGTTTTAATTTATCTTTTTAGTATGTTTATTTTCTATTTTACTTTAAAATGCATATTTTGTTAAATGTTTTCATTAAGGACAAACTGCAATTCACAAAAAATTTAAAAGACTCCATTAAAACATATAATGAATTTTTGGATATGTTATCTTATACTGCATTTGACTTTCATTTAAAAAATTTTATGCTTGCATATTTAAATAATAATTGCTTAAAAATTTAACCCATGCAAAAAACATGTATACCAGATTGTAATTAATACGTGAATATCATTTGCAATTTTTTAGTATTTTGTTTTAGAATATGTAAAGTACTTATTTGTTCTCCTAAAATTGTATGAATAGCTCCTGTATACTTCCAAGCCAATGTAATAGCAAAAGAAGGGCATCTGGACAATGAATTCTCTGTTTGTTGCATTGTCTCATGTCAAATGTTTATTTTCCAAATTTAGATTGTCTTTTTCTTGTAGTAATGTTAAATATTTGTTGGCTTACATTCTAAAGCATAAGAGCATCTTTGTAAAACTGCAACAATCCTTGAATTTAAGGAATGAAATAAGGTGAAAAACGCATCTTAATTTATAATTTTCTATATAATTAGAATTTCTCTTCATTAAGTCATTTCATTTTTGTATGTGAATTTTCAGTTCATATTAATAATTTTTAGGATTTCCAAAAAAAAACTGCTTATATAGTTTGTGCATTTTTGGTTTTTAATAAAAATATGAGACTGATGAATTATTTAAAATTTTTGCTGTTAATCTAATTTGGACAAGGATTCTTTTTGTGTTTAAGAAAGTAGATTTTGGTCAAGTAACAGTTCCTTTAGTGCAATTAATGTCTGCAGTCAATAATGTTTTCTTCGAAACCTCTTAAAGAAATGCATATATTCAAGAAAAGGTAACTGGAATGTAGCAAGTACATTCTGCATTTTGTTAGTAATATTTCAATTTAAACGTAAAATTAAAGTCTTTAAAAATAGCTTTGTGTGGTACTCAATTTTTTATAAGCTTGGATTATCAAAATATTACTATTTTTTAGGTACTCCTTCTCCTCCCTCTGAGAATGCAAGAGATGGCACTAGTGACACTTCCTTGTGGATCTGCCGACATTGCACCTTCCTCAACCAGCCGCACACTACCACCTGTGAGATGTGCAGCCTTCCGCAATGATCCAGCTCCACCCAGCTACTGCTACACAAATTCAGTGCCTCTTTTGCAGAAAAAAGAAAATTTCTGACCTAAGATTACTTTTTTAAAAAAGTGTGTGAATTAATCATCTCTTTATGATAATAAATGTCAAGTCTGTGATTGGACACATTCCTTCTAGATTTCTACCCCTCTCAAAATTTGCATTTGTTAAGGCTTGTTGAATATTTGTTTTCGGCAACAAATTTTTAAAAAGAAGCTGAAGAAAAGTGTAGACTTTTTCTGATTGTGAGTATATTGAGGAATACATTGCTCTTATTTCATGTAAATGCCAGCACAATTTAAGCTATATTTATTAATAGTTTTTCATGTTTAAAAGGTGAAGAAATGTGCCAGTACAATAATGTGATGGGGAAAGAGATGTATTTGTTTATATATTTTATGGCTATTCATGTTTAAACTAACATGAGAAGTTTTTGAAATATTATAAGAAATTGTGAAAAGAGGGAGAGGAGAGTATTTAATTGCAAATTTAAATGTTTACTTGAAATAAGAGTTAGTCAACTAATAAGACTTTTAAAGTAATTACTTAATATTTTTTATCTGTCCTTGCTGGATTGATTTTTAACATGCATCTCGGACAGAAAACAAGTATCTTCAGATCATTTGAATGAATGCTTCTAAAATTCTCGTTTCTGTTCACTGATTTTGGCCGATCTGTAATGATTTATTTGGAGATAAAAAATTCTGTGTTCGAAGATGGTGTATACAGCATTTGCCATAGCTAAATGACAAATCATTTTTTCACTTGCTGAGGATGAAATATGCTTCATCTCAAACTTTGCCTTTTAAATAATTATTTCATTTACAATTGGTAGTATCCCCATAAAACTTTTACTTTTTTTAAATTAAAATATCACTCACTACCTATTTTTAGATAAGAGAATATACCAAGAGCTAACATTTACAATCTCATTTTGAAATGAAGCTTTTAACGTGTACATTTTTGATAAGCTCATTGTACTTTTGCATGCAAAAGCAATTTCATGACTTTATTTTTAAGCCAATACTTGCTTAGATTTATTACTAGTGAATGGCCAACTTATTAAAAATCTTCCAAAAAAGTGTTTTGTGATATTTTTCACTTTTAAAAATAAAAGCATTATATTATTTGAAAACTGAAAAATCAATAATAGGATATTAGCTAAACTAATGTGCAATTAATGTGAAAGAATTATTTAAAAGTAATAATTTTGAAAAGGAATAAAGACAGAAAAAATACTCATGTTGGTGATGTTATTACTTTTGAAAATTTAAGTAGCTTGTATTTAAAAGCTTCAAAAACAATACTGTATCAATTTTTGAATTAGCAAGATATTTATGGGAAATCTGTAGAATGGTAACTGTTTTTATTTTACTCATTAAACTTTTTGCATTAATACTTTCATTTATTTTTATTGACCGAATACTAATCAATTGTTAACAAAAGCCCAAAATAATTTTGTTTTCATTTATGTAAAGTGCACTTCAGTATTTATTGTCATGAGATTAAAGCAGATATCTCAAGCTCAACATAGACCACCTGTTGAGGTCAGATATGGGCTCTATTGAAAATTCTTTTCAAAAGTAATACATAAATGGGAGGAGTTTACTGCAAATGCTTTACAATTTTGGCAAACTCCCACAATGTACGTAAGCAGTTGCTTCTCTAGTGAAATTTTGAGTAAAAAAAAAATTATTTTTGAATGTTAAAAATATAACATATTTAGGAAGTATAAGTTCAGTTGCATTATTTATATTTATTTCTTTGAAGAAATTACTAAAATTTGTAATTCTCAGAGATGAAATTATTAATCTACATGTAATTTTTATGTTATAAAAACTATTCACTTTATATTGAAGTTTAATTTCCCCTTAAACAAAGATGTCTATCTGCTTCGTGTGGTAATGTAAGTTATTTAGCTAAAGTTGTCTATTCTGAATAAAATGTTGACATAATTAATTTTGTAAAAAAATTCACGTGATGTCTTGATAAAAATATATAAACATATAAGTCCTGTTATAAAAAATCTTTCAAGGATTGAAGACAATTTTTATGCATTTTTTGATTTTGATATATGCCTTGAAATATTTATAAAAACTCAAAGTACTTCAATTTGTTTTAAGTTGAATATTGTATCAAAGGTTGTGGCTCTTCTATTTGTTATTTTTCATTGGCTTTTTTCAACATCAATGTTTTTAAAGAAGTTTCAGCTGAATGAACATAATTAATTTACAAAGAGTTTTTATTAACAAGACAGTCAGGTATATATATTTTTCAAACTAAAATTTTAACTTGAGAATTATATATTAGAGTATCTCTTCTGTTTAAAAAAACACATGGGAAAGTGGCCTTTAAAAACTCTTCTTTGCTAACTGATTTTATCAAAAACGTAGTTTTAAGAAATTGATTGATCATGAATTATTAAGTTGAATTCTACAAGATGCCAAGTCTTTCTTTTTTATTCATCATTCAGATTAATGCATGAATCAATTTTAGTATGTACATACATTATACTTTTAGAAGAAGCCAACCAGAGTCTGTTATGTGAATTAGAAAGATGACCTTAATTCGTTTTTAAAAAATATAAATGATATTTCTATTTTTCCATTTCTGGATTAATGGATTTTGGACTATGCACATAAATTGTAATCATCAGAAACAATGACAAACATATAATACCTTAAGCTACTGGATAAACATGTTATCACTATTGGTGGGTTAAAGTTAAGTAAATCACGATATTAATAGATTAATTTAAATTATTAATTTGTAGGAGACTTCTTATTACAGAATTCGTTTTTGTAAAGAAATAAGAGAATTGTATAATCAGTGTATATATATCATTTGAGTAATTTGAATTAGATCGTTAGTTACTGAGATATTCAGGGGGAGAATGCAGAGAGATTGTATGCTAGGTAAATTCATGCAAATTATTTTAACTTATGTAATTGATTTTAGAAGTTTTCTTCTCTCAGAATACAGAAAATATAAATATATAAAATTTTTTTGCATATTACAGTTTAAAAAAAATTGTAATTGCATTTAACAATAATAATTACTCAGATTTCCTGGGCTTTGACATTTTGGTTTTCCAAAGTGTAAACAATCCAAAATGACACGGAAGAAAAGAGGGAGTTGTGCATTTGGGATTATTGATAGTAATTAGCATTTTTTTACTAAGTATTTTGTGGAAAGTATTACAGTTGGTTTTTCTAATACTGGTTTGTCACATAAGACCAGGGGTCAGCAGACTTTTGAAGAACCAAGTTGTCAGTGAACCAACATAACAAAGGTATCGAGGTGCCATTTAGTATATTTTTATGTGTGTTCACCCAGCATATTTTTATACCATTAAACTTTGCACTTATTAACACATTTTCAATCCCTTCAAAAACTAAGGATTGAATATATTTTTGTGGTTCAATACAAGAACAGCCAATGTAAAAATATAATGTTTGGAATTAAAACTTTTATGCTGTGTAAAAAAGAATCAGTGTGCCAATAATATTGAACATACTTTTATTCTGCAATTTTTTTATTTACACTTATTGATTTTAATCGTTATTACATCAAAAAGTTTGGAATTGTTTCCCCTCAATGGGCTGCATTTTAGCAACTTAGCCTTTGCAGACATGGCAAATCCCTTAATGTGAGAGCCATTTCATTGGTGGTACCATGCAGTGGCGATTTCTGCAACCAAATTTTGACTCTTGAATTTACTCGATTCGAGCTCACGTCTGATGCTAAATATTGCCGAGAGTATCAGATTCAAACTGATACTCAAGGGATCTTTTACATGCCACAATCCTATGGCATGCATGTCTATGAAACCTATTGACTCCAGCCGGGGCTTACGAAGCAGGCGTCAAAGCCACCGGAGTTCAGTTGAAAATATTTTCATATAAAAAAAACTTCTTGCATAAAACCCCTAATTTTAAGTAGATCCCTCTAATTAAGGCGTTGGATAAACCCATTTGCGCAAATCTAAATATATACATATCTATAGGAATTTTAGAGCAGAAATAAAAAAAATTGTGCAAGGTTTTTTTTAAAAAAAATAAAACTATCGGCTTTCCTTTGCATTACTTTGTACAGCTTTGATGTCAATTTTCAGCATGATTGTAAGAAGTATCGTTTGTTGGGTTGCTTATTAACTGATGTTTTATTTGACTCATGGAAAAGAAAAAGTGGGTTTGTGAGAATATTGCAAGAGCAAATGATAGATTTTTTCGCATCGTAAATGTTTCAAGCAAACTAATTTCATGTATCAAATATTGTTTGTACATTAGGCAGTTGTTTCATAGATACCGACTTGCGTCGAGGAATTAAATAGGATTAATATTTCGGATAATAGATAGTTACAAATGAAAATCAGAAAGAGGAAATACTGTAGTAGACAATTGTTTTTGAATTTTACACAGAGGCGGGAGTCTGAAAAATCTTGCAAACGGCCGCGGTCTACCGACACCTGCGCTAGGCAAATGGTTAAAAGAAAGAATTCTGGAAAAGTGTTTGGGTAATTGGGACTGCTAATTGAAATTTCATGCTCTGATGAAAGTTCAGGTACAGAGCTCATTTTTGCTTAGAAATAACGAGAACAAATATATTGACCTCTGAGGCGGTGGTGATCGAGTGATTCCGGTTTCTTGGCAGGTGTTATTTCTGTCCAGAGAGTCCTGCTGCCAACTTTCCTTACTGTGGCGGGGTTCTGGAAATGGACATTTGACTGCAGTGCGAGTTTGGGGCTACTTCCGCATGTTTTAGATTTAGTAAAAGCAATGGAAAATCGGATGAACCTAGATGAATACATTTTAAAAACTAAGCAGTGATAACTTATCACTGCTTAGAACTATTGTAACAAAATTTATATGTATGTCGGCATTAAGACTGATAATTGTGTATGAGTAGTAAGGCTCGAGTAAATTAGGAATTCTTTTAATTTATGGAGGCTGACTACAGATGCATCAGCCATGTAACGTGTCGTCCTCAAAAACAATATCTAATCATCGTCGATAAATAAATGTGATTCTTTTGACCGCAATTACATCTAAAATAGCATCAGAAGAATCCATGATCTTTTCAAAAGTCGGTAGGATACGAACCTGCGCTAAAATATCCCAGTCTGGTGAAATCCTCAAATTGGGTACAAGTCATCCTACTGTGAAGGTATTGCTTATTCCACCTGATGGACAGTAACATCAGATCAAGGTCTATGAAATTCATCGCGGCTAAGGGCTAGAATTTCACGCCTGTCGTTAGCTTTGAGCACCATGCAGGTGACAGTACGATTTTCGGTTCCAACCATTTTTTAGGGGAACACCCGGGGGGGCAGGGGCCTCCCCCCCCTCTTTTCCCTTTCCCCCAACCTTACGAAAAGGTTTTGGTGCGGCTATTTAGATCCCCCCCTGCCCGAAGGCACTATACATTTACAAACAACCATGCCTTCTCCGGGATTCGAACCCAGGCCCTACGGCACCGCATTCAGCGTCACTAACCACTAGACCGGATGGACGGCTTACTAAAGTAAAATGCACTAGCGGAAATGGAAACACCAAATGTGCCTTCTTCAAAAGGCTAATTTTCAAATCTAGTTTTATCTATATTCAGACGCATCGCAACTAAACATATTGCAATTAAATGAAAAAAAAACCCACCATGATACTGGATCTGCCATTTCTGTAATATTTTGGACAAATTCAACCAAACAAATCTATTTGTATGAAACCAACCACACATAGGTCTTTTGAAATTCCATTTTATATTGTCGACAACCACTTGGAACATTTTACTTTAAGGTTAGGTTATTTAATACTGATCATCAACAAATAAAGGTGTATCCAAATGCCGCGTTTTAATTTACACTCGTATCAATTATCCTAAACTAATTTCTCTTCATCTACTCAGAGAAAAGTTTTAAACTTATGAATGAAATTATTTCAAGTTGTGTGTGTAAACTGAAATTTTTTAAAATTTAGTATATCAATTTGACCATGTTATTGCCAGGAGTAACTCTGATGAAGATTATATAAAAAGAACTAGCCTCTCGTATTGAATTTGAATCCTGATCTTCATGCTTTATGAAGAACATTTATATATTGTGTGTGTGCGCGCGTGGAATAATTAGGAATTAAATAAATTGGGGAATTATTGCATGTAGATACATTTAGTGAAAGAAATGGCCCTTAATGAGCTTTTGTAATTTTAATTTATACAAAATCTGAAAATAAAACAGAAGAAGTAGAAGTGATTTTCGACGCTTAAGTTTGGAGAGTGGGATACCAATCTTGAAGTCGTCCTCGTGACTTGACCGGGGCTCGAAATTACGCAAGTCCATCGCCAAGAGTTCTTGTGCAGCATCAAAGTGCAACGTTAATAAAAAAATCAAATTGATAGTTTTTATTTTTTTTTATGATAATTGAATTATGTTAACATTTTTTCAACCCTTAATTTAGGCTCAGGGGAAAAGGCATATTTAAATTTATGATGAGGATGCAATTTCAGTATCTCAGTTGTTCTCGTATTCAATTGGATTATTTCAAAGAATTTTAATTAAGTACAGAACTGATTTTACTTATAATTACTATATTTGATGGATTCTTTTTCTCTTTTGAGGAAGAACAAGTCACACATTAAGAAATAACCTTCTAAATTTATCAAAAAAAAAAACATTTTATAAAAAAAAGTAACAAATCGAAATAATTATTCAGGTTATGAGATGAAGTAAAGGAAATAAAATTACTTCAGATAAATCCTATTGTAGAAGTGTTAAAAAATTATCTCCCCAAAATATGATGATTTTAGGATTCAGTTAATGTACATTACTAGCCATTAAAATTGCTACACCTGGAAGAAATGCAGGTATCAAAATGATATTTATTACACGAATATATTATACTGGAAATAAAACAAGTGATTAAATTTTCAAGAAATTTGGGTGCGTAGATCCTGAGAAATCAGTAACTAGAAAAACCAAATCTGGCAGTAATAACACCTGGGAACTGAGTCAAACAGAGTTTGGAGGGCAGGTACAGATGCCCATACAACTTCAACACGATGCACAGTTCATGAACTGTAATGACTGGCGTAAGGTGACGAGCCAGTCATTCGACAACCATGGATCAGAAGTTTTCTATTGGCGAGATATCTGGTGAATGAGCATGCCAAAGCTCCGGCCGAACTTTTTTCCTTATCAAGGAAGATCCGTACAATAACGGCAACCTGCGGTCATGTAAAATCCTGCTTAAGCGTAGGGTTTCGCAGGGCTTGAAAGGGGGAGGCCCCCACACCAAAAAGTAACGTGCCTTTCAAAAAGCCCTCAATGCAACAATGGGTCCCAAAAACAACCCCAAACCCTCACCCCAGGTGATGAGCCGATGACGATGTTCAATGCACGCTGGGAATGTGCGTTCCCCCCCATGCCATCAAACACGGATGCACCATCTTGATGCCAAAAAAGAACTTGGATTCACTAAAATTGACCCTCGCCCCGGTTCGTCGTTGATTACAACCCTTTAAGACCCCTGTCTGGATGGATCGGGTGCCGCAGCTATGGTTTCCCAGCTGAGAGTTCATGCTGCTGCAAACCTCGTCAAAAATTTTATGCAGACACTTGCTGTTTTGTAAACGCCCTTCTTGACTAGGGTCGTGATGTAGCTCAGATCCATTAAGGCCCTTTAACGCGGGCCCGTCTTCTCACGCTAGAGAAGGGACCGTTGGGCCCCACGCGTTTCTATTTCCGTTCTAAACCAAACAGTTTCCCCAAATTTTGCTAATAGTCAGTGGATTTGCCGCCCAACAACGGATACGATAAACCACACAATCCTGGTACGCTACAATTCAACCTTTATCGAAGTTAAAAACGTGCTGATATGCATTTCGGCTTTTTAGAAGAGATATCACAACGACTTTTCATCAGGCAACAACGTTCAAATGCATTTTGGGTATGAGAAACTGGCTGAGCAATTTCCCTATTTAAACACATTTGTAGGTGTCGCTACTGGCGTCTGCTTTGTCTGAATACGCTGAAAAGCTAATCATTTGCATATCACAGGACCTTCCTGTCGTTTTAATTTCACGTCTGTAGCATGTCGCCACCTTGGTGTAGCAATTTTATTGACCAGTAGTGTACATTGCCAATTTATTAAAAATTATGCTAGACTTAGAACTCCTTTAAACAATTTTCTTAAGAAGGATGTTCCTTAGCAATGGACTGAAACATATGAAGAATCTTTTGAAAAACTTCAAGAAGTATTAATTCCTAATGAAATTTTAGAATCGCTTATAAGTTGGCGCAATGCTTCAGCATCAATTCTTCAATATACCGGTATCCGATTTCACTTTAGATCCAATATTCATGTTTGTAATCTCAGATGGTATAGCTAATTATTCTATCAACTTGAAACCAAATATCTCCAAGAGTACCAAAAATAAAAAGGATCGCTTAAATCCCCATGAACAGTGAAATCACTTTTATGCATATGAGCGGGGAAGACCCGATCTACTTTGTACCAATGACATATAAGTAGAGATTCCATCCCTGTTGAAAGGTAAGAGCTTTGGTGTAACCATTCAAAAAGCCTGCTATTTTCTGGAAATATTATATTGGTGAAACCAACTTGGTCTAGTTCCAAAGTACCGAGAATGGAGAGGTGGTGCATTTTAATTCCATCTTTTAAACTGAGATTTCATTACAGGTTAGAGTGTTACCTCTTCATGTAAATCATCAACAGAGGCAATCTTGGTCAAGCTATCAGCTTTCTCATTACCATTCCGTCCTACTTGGGTTGAGTTGAGTTGAGTTTGGTGTTTTATGGCGCAAGAGCCAGTTTTGGCTATACTGCGCCAAACATTCATAGGTCTGTGGTCTGGACGGGAAAAGAAAAGGAGAAATTGGATGGCAAGATGGAGGGTCGAAAATAGAGAAGGATCACTGGGATCCCCCGGGGTCGTGACACCCGTGTTTACCAAAGATAGTAAACCCCTTGGGAAAAGGGAAAGATCACTAGGGCACCTCGGGATTGTGACACCCGTACCCACCTAAAGAAGGTGAGCCCCCTGAGGGGCCGTCCTACTTGGGGGAGACTCGTTGAAAGAGTACCTTGAGGAAAGTCGTAAGAAGAGATCTTGTCCCCCAGATTTGTCCAATGAGAAAGGGAGGTGCTTTTTTGAGGCACGATTGTCTCAATAAAATAAAAGCTTCCTTGTAGACGTGTAATTATATTGCAGGCTCTTATAGATTACAATTAGTTTAAACCAAAAAACAGAGCAGCAGTTAGCGGTTTTAGTCATACTGTTAATTGCGCTATTGGGTGTCTCAATGTGAATGACACTTCCGAAAATACCGTTTTCAATAAACACATTTAGCTCTAGTAAATTTGATTTTTTGCCAAGGAGGAATTTGTCTCTTTAGGCGCTGGTTATTGTGGCAAGAATAGAGATAGGCTGATCACAGTAATTATAAAGCTTGTAATATTTTGAAAGGAAGTATATAATTTCTTCTCAAGGAAAGTGATCGTAAAATATTATATCATTTGGATAATTGTTACGAAAGCCAGTATATATGCAAGTATTCTTGCAGCGTTTAAATAAGCTCTCTTTCAAATTTATTTAAATTAGCATTTGAAACACAAAATGGAATAGGAAGCCATATTTTAAAATTGATCTAACCAGTGAAATGTAGGTTGTTCTCAGTTTTAGCATCTGCACCTCAGTCACGTCCGGAAATGTATTTAGGGGTATTAAGTGTTTTCCTACAATAGCCGCTATATGTTTATTGATTAATATCTCCTGGTCCAGAACGGAATTCAAGTATTTCGCATTTTTTTTTTTTTTTGCATAATTTAATTGATTGCCTTTTATGAAAATTGCTGGTTGATAATTATAGAGATGTCTGTTGGTAGTAAAAAAAGAAACCAATGACTTTGATGTATTGAAAGTTATTTAATGTTGTTTAACAAAAGTGCAAATCTAAAAAAGAGCAGAGTTGTGGTTGGACCCGATTTTCCTAATTTCAGTTAGAATACCAAAAAAAATGCCCGCATGCCCCATCTTCACCAACCCCACCTCTGACGCAAAAACAAGAACATCCCGGGCTTAGAACTGACCATGTCTAAAAGTTTAATCGGGTTCGACAAAATTACAAAAGGGTCGGCTAAAATGTTCATAAATCTATTTTGTAAAAATTTAGAAGTCCACACACACAAAGTAGGGTTCTTCCCTTACCCTATCGTCAAAAGTTTAAAAGCCCAGAAGAACGGTCGCCCTTAGTTTTGAAATTTTTGACATTCTAGTAGAAAAACAGAATCCATAGTACCGGGTCCTTTTTAATACAAATTGCCTTTGGGTGCAAAACTATTGTAGCTGGGGGGGGTTGGGGAGCCCTGCCCGTCAGGGCTTTAATCTCCCCATCTTGAATATAAAATAAAATAACTTGCCCATTTTTAAAAAAGTTTTCGAAAAAAATTATAAAAAAATTTTCTTTTAAATGAAAAAGCATTACTTATAAAAAGAACAGCTTTTTTTAAGGCTATTAAATTTACTGCTTTAAGAGATTTAAAAAATTTAACTTGAGATTCCCCCCGGGCCCAAAGAGAGCCCGGGGTTGGTTTACTGCCTGTCCAATCGGGTTGGTTCGTGACATGTTTTTTTGTGAATGGGGTCTACAGTCTCTTACTCCCCCCGCGTGCGCGAGAGGACTCGTGATTGGTATTTTGGGGTTTAAACTTGCCGAAGGGGTTCCGCACCATCCGGGGGAGGGGCCTGGGGCTCTCCTTTGCTGTTGTGAGTTTTGGGGTTCTTGAGGTTCTCGAATTTTTTAAAAGGGTGTTTTTATAGAAAGATGCAGAAAAAAAGATATTAATCAGAGTTTGGGTTTGTGGTCTGTTATGAAACGGGGGTGTTTCATTTTTTGGATCGAGGGGTTATCGGAATTTATTTCAAAATTTTTTCGCTATTTTTTGCATAAATTGTCTAATTGTTTTGAATCTAATGGCTTTCTTGAGTGCAGAATTTGAGAACAAATAAGAGTTCAACCTGGCCAGTATAAATTTCTCCATTGTCAATGAAATGAGTCTAACTCTCCGCGAAACTTGCATCCTCACCAGCTTTTGAAATAGGGAAGATATATTCATTGAATACTTACTATCCAGTCCAAGCTACTGTAAATATTTGCGAATTTTTCAGAACTATTATTTGCACATCTGCCAAATAGCCTTCCATTGAAGTTATTTCTCCAGAGCATTCCGTGATGCTGGAGTCGAAGATGCGAAAAAATATTGCCTTCGTCTGAAGTGTCCTAAATCAAAATAAATAATCCAGACCTCATTGTAGGTGTAGAAACATAACGGAAGCTTATTTTGCCGAGTTCACACTGCCCGCAGGTGATGATGAGTTTGGCGTTTTATGGCGCAAGAGCCAGTTTTGGCTATACTGCGCCAAACATTCATAGGTCTGTGGTCTAGACGGGAAAAGGAGAAATTGGATGGCAAGATGGAGGGTCGAAAATAGAGAAGGATCACTGGGGTACCCCGTAGTCGTGACACCCGTGTTTACCAAAGATAGTAAACCCCTTGGGAAAAGGAAAAGATCACTAGGGTACCTCGGGATTGTGACACCCGTACCCACCTAAAGAAGGTGAGCCCCCTGAGGGGACACTGCCCGTAGGACCGGAAAGTGGGAGAGTGCTTTCTTAGGCTAATAAATGCGGACGCCCAACGCAGCTGTTTCGCGCTTTTTGCACATCACAAACTGTGAACAGACTCGGAAGGAATGTTTCCCCAGGACTCATTTCTGCGAGAGAATATCGGAATTTTGATCTCCTTGTTCATTTTTTTAGTTACGATTCACCACATGGAATTTTGAGCTAACACAAATGAGCACGAATGCCGAGAGAGGAAAAAAGAGGTTCCGTCATTTATGTATATGGACGGATGTAAGAGCTTAAATAGTCCATTAGCAAGTACACTCTATAAAAAAAAAAAAAATGACGCAACAAGAACGTGTTGTCCTATACAGACAAAAATTGGTGGGTATAAAGATTATGTACAGAATAGAAAGTGATTAAAATTTCAGAAAAATTGAATGATTTATTTCAGAGTTAAATAGTGACAAGCTCAATAAGGTATTGATCCACCTCTACCCTACATGCAAGCTGCCACACGACGTGGCATAGAGTAATAAGGCACCCTGATGGTCTTCTGCGGTATTTTTTGCCAAATTTGCTCCAGTTGTTGGGCCAAGTCATCAACATTCCCTGGTAGATGCATTCGCCTTCCCATCACATCCCAGACAGGCTCGATTGCAGAGGGATCTGGCGATCTTGTTGTGCAAGGAAGTGTTTAGTAAGCTGTAAGACAAAGGTGAAAAAGGAGGCCGGTAGCAAAACAGTTCTCAGAATGTCGTCGACGTACCGCTGTGTTGTAAGTGTGCCTCTAAGGACGACCAAAAGGGTCCGGCTGTCAAAAGATATGGCACTCCAGACCGTAACTTCTGGTTGAGGGTCTATGTGGCGTGCAATAGTGAAAGCAGGATCGGCATGCTGCCCTAGGCGTCTGTAGACACGTCTTCGATGATTGCCAGGATACAGTTGGAAGCGGGATTCGTCACTAAACACTATATGTCCCCAGTCAGCATGATTCCAACCTGATAGAGTCAAACCCCACTGCAATCTGGTTCGACAGTGCGCAGGCGTGAGTAGCAAGTGGCGCAACAGTCGTTACGAGCGTAATTTTCGCTCTATCAGCCGTTTGTGAACGGTTATGGTGGACACTCGTGTGCGGGCCACATGTCTGATGGTTGACAACGATGAATCAAGTGCCGTGACAGCTTATCTGACAGTCAATCTGCCCTCTCAATCTGCTGTGGTCTTAGCTCAACCGCTACTATCATGACGCTGAAATCTTCCACTGTCCACCCATTCTTGCCAGCATCTTCTAATAGCCGCATCGCTTCGACCCATATGATGAGCGATCCTCCGATATGCCCAACCTGCCTCTTTCAATGATACGACCTCTTTCAAACTCTGATAGTTGCTTGTAATGACCTCGAATCCTGCGGCGAGGCATTTTTTCAGTCGTTGAAAGGTATCCAAAATCGCAATGCAACAGATATTTTGACCATCAGTTTGAGAATAGCTTCTTATAGACACCTGCTAATTGCGCAGTTCCGATGCGCTGTAGCTCCCACTAATCATTCTTTGATCATCAAATTTGAGTCATTTGCATGTTCGGTATAAATGTCTTTGCATACGAAAAATTTCATTACAATCGGGTAACTCTTTCTTGGTGCGTCGTGTTTTTTTTTTGTTATAGAGAGTATTTTGCAGTTCGATGCCTACTGAGGGAAAAAAGTTTTATGAGCTCACTCTCTTCTAATGAACATTTTATTCTTTTTCCTTTGCGAAATTATTGCACAAAGGGAAAAATATTACTTCAAGCAAAAACTTAAATTTTTTTCCTACATTCCAAAAAGAAAAGAATGTCTAAGCTATAGGAGGATTTTGGAAACGTCCATTTTTTTTTGAATATATAAGCATTTGTTTCGAAAATGAGAGACCTTACGCAATGAACTTTTTTTTATCATTTGAATTAACAGTTAATGTTTTTGTTTCTCTAGAGCAAATTTATTTGTTATTTTACATTATTCTGAAGCATAGAGCTTCGGTTTTCCAAAAAAGACATCGAATTTCCAAATTGAAGAACAGTTTTTTTTAACGTAAAGTCACACTGGTTTCTAGTTATTTTTTTTCCTATCTAATTTTTGAAGAATAATGTTAACTAATAAGAATCTGATAAATTATTTTGCTTAAATTGTAATACTCTAAGACTGAAGTTTTCGTTATACAATCACTTAAGAAGCGTAGTTTTTTTACCGATTCAAATTGAATTTTATCATAATTAGTTATAGCAGACGTGTGATTATCAAGGATTTGTTTTCAAAACGTTCTTTCAAAGAAACAAGGATTCGGAGGAATCATCACTCGTTTCAATCAGTTTGGCATCGCGTTTTCTAGGGTACACGTAAGTAATACAATATCTGAGATTTACAAAATTTTTGTTTAATAATTATATCAGTAAACTGTTTTTGAAATGTTTACCAATCTACGCATTTAACGTTAAAAATAGGCAATGGAATTTTAGGTAATTTTACTTCATTTTTACTAATTGCTACATCGTTTACTTCAAACTTTAAATTAGATGTATTTTTTGAAGATTTAAGCAAAAAAAAAAAAAAAGTTTTACTCTCAACCTCCCCTTTTTCTAAGCACTCTTCCCATTCATCAATAACCTTTTCGATAGTTGGAAGTTTCGGAATATCCTGGAGTTCATAATACTGTTCACGCACGAATATCTTCTAGCTTCTTTTGGAGTATTCCACCTTCTTTAATTTTACTTCAAGCACTTTCAAAACTTTCCCTTTCTTGAATGAAACTTTCCAGGTTAATTGTAATGCTTTTGATGGCGCTTTTCATTTGATTAAATTTCTTCATCCCCTTCAAAAGTCCCACAGGTCGCCTAAAAGTGTACTGATAGCCAGAGAGAAGGTGTACCTGGGCGGAACGGGCGAGGTACATTGGGAGAATAATCTCCTGAAAGGGTCACCCAAGGCGTGAAAGCCGTTCCATTACGCTCAGCAAAGACATACCTTTGGACTTTGCCCAGAGGGCTCCAGTCTGATCAACAGAAGCAGCTCACTTCTACCTCCTTATGGTTTTGTTGACTGTAGCAGATCATGCTGCATCGGCCATCGCGCAGAATAATCAGGGATGCTTTTGTGTTTTAGGCAGAAGATTCCACTCGAAAAGTAACCCAAAACTCCTTATAAGCTAAAAATTAAAGGATACAGCATTTATCAACTTGACAGACTCTTGGAGAGGAAGGGGTCTGGAGGGGTCAACTACAAGACCATTGATTTTATGACTGCTAGTTCTGACCTTGAGATACAAGGCACAGTTGAAACTTAGAGGCAAACCTTTTCATATCTACAATGTTTACTCCCCCTCCTAATAAATCTCGACTTTCTGAAAGCCTTTCGTTGGCTTTGAAAGACAACACGCTCATTTTAGGTGACCTCATGCCAAACTTCTGAGGTATAATAAATAAGATAATTAATAAGATTCTATAAAGAACTGCTGCATTTAATAGATGACACTGGGTTTTTGATAATGACGGTACCCATACCCATGCTTCCAATAGCTATAATACCACAGAGGTGTTAGACATTTCATTTGCTAGTTCAAATATCCATCATTAATGAAAATGAACAATGATGGACTGAATTGGGAGTGACTACCTACCTATTTTAATAAATATAAGGGAAAAAACAACGCGTTCAAATCACCAGGGAATCTTCCGGGAACTTTGCTGCTAATCGGAATTCCTTCCAGGTATCCTTTGATAACCGTATTAATGCAGAACGTTTGACCAATGATATAGATGTTAACTGGCAGTGAAATTCGAAGAGAAATAATGCCAGAATGTATATTCCTAAGGGTAACATAAAACATTATGGACCATTATTCATCCATAAAGATCCACTTTTGGAACTTCTTTCAATGAAGAGAAAGCTCCTGTCGCTAATATCTATCAATACCGATAATAATCACAGCTCTAGAGCCGAGGTGAACAAAATAAATGCTAACATCAAGATTGCTTAAGCACAGCTAAGGCAAACAAAACGGAGAGAGCTATGCAATGCTTGATGCCGGAGTGCCGGATTCTAAGCTCTGGAAAATCATCAAAAGCATAAGTTGAGAACAGCCACAATCAGAGACTTGCAACGCTTTAACGAACTTTGCTGTCCAACTCTTCCCAGATAATAAGACTACAGCCAAGTTTGTTTTTGTCAAGAAACTAGCAGATTGAACTTCTCATGGGAAGACAGACCTATTAAGAAAAAAAAATCAAAGAGCATAATAGATGATTGTTGCAGTACCGATCTTGAGTCCTCTCAATTTACTTGTGGGAGACAGGATGATAAATGAACGAGGCGATGTTTTCAGATTTAGATGACTTGCTTTATTTTCATGTTCGATAACTGCTCTCGGAGGGATGCGTGTGCTGCCAGGGAAGTGTGAAGTCGGGAAGAAGTGAATGTGCGGGGTCGCTAAGAGTTGAAAAGCTGACGCATGCGCAGATTGCATCTTAGGTGCCTGCGCGAGTAAGCACTATTCGCAATTGCTGGAGATCACGCGCAGATCGCAATGTAAAGCGTACGAGAATGAGGAGTTGAGAAACTCTACATACTCAAAGGTATTCTTCTCAAGAATTACTCTCAGCTCTGGCCTTCTGACCAAGTTTCCTGGCCCTGATAGAATACACGGCCAAATGTTAGAAAACCTTCGTTTAATTGAAAAACCAAGACTTTTGGATATTATTAACTATTCTTGGACTTGTGGATGACTACCTATAGACAGGAAGGTAGCCACAGCCATTCTTAAACCAGGCAAAGAATCAAGCTCCCTTGAGAGTTATAGACATATAGCCCTAATCAGTATGACTTGTAAGCTAATGGAAAAAATGCTTCTTGTAAGACTTGATTACTTTCTAGACCTCAATTATCTGCTACCACCTGAACAATATGGTTTTACAAAAGAGCATAGTACCCCAGATGAGATCCTATACTTTTGCCGAAAGATTAGGGATGCCCAAAACTTTAAGCCCACTCGACATGCAGTGGTAGCCTTGCTAGTCTTATCTAAGGCCTTTGATACAATCTGGAAAACTTATTGTTAAAATACACGGCACTTCCAATACACAATGAAAAAAATACAAGTGCAGTGACAGCTGAACTTAATGTATTTTTTGCTGCTGATTTCAGAAATAATAATGAAAATTTTCCATCACGTCGCGTTTTTTGTGAAAAATTTAATTTTACTTGCATTTTTATGCACATTTACCAAAATTTTTTAGCAGCATTGGATTTCTTCCCTCTGTGGCTTAGCTTCATTTAGCCTTGGTGAAACGTACAGAATACCACTCTGTGACACCTTAACTTTGTCTCCCATTTCTCTCTATCACAATATTTCTATACCAATAGAATCGCGCGAATCATGAACTTGGATCCTTATCTTGGCTTGACAACGCAGGAACTGTCGCTCGTCTGGATTGCTTCTGAACGTAAAACGATGAAATGTTGAGCTTGGTTTCAATTTTTCTTTCATGTGTAATTTATTGTAGTGTGTGCGCTGATACAGTGTAAGTGTGGGAGCTTTATCTCAAAACCACTTTTAACAGTTGTATTTTTTTTTCTGAGTGTTTCGTGAAACATGGCTTTTAGTTCGAGACGTTGCGAAAATTGGCTAGAGCAGAGGTTGCCGAAGTGGTGGTCCGCGAGAAAATTTCACTGGTCCACAGAAAATTGTGGAATATACTTACTCATCACGTTAAATTATGTTTTAAAATGCATTAAAACATAATTATATACGTGAAAAGTTATAAAAACGCTACTTCACACACATAACATCATTTCATAGAATAACGCCACAGTAAATAAGTCGTACTGACATGATAATATGTGGATAATACATCCGTTTACAGTGAAAATTCAGGATAATAATTTAAGCATGCATAATTTAAGTATGCATAAAAGCAGCATGCAATTTAACCTATCATCCGACGAAACTCTAAAATTTAAATTTCATTTATCCTTACCAAAATCTCAGTTTAAGCTTTCCATAAAAAAGTGAATACCCTTTTCTTAGTGAGAACAAGTGTGATGGAAATTCTGATTCAATTCTCCACAACTTATTTATGTGAAAAGGCCTTTTCATGTGTCACAGCCATCAAAACACGGTACCGATCTGAGCTTGAAATATAAATGTAGTAACAACTTTGAATCCAAATATCCATAGTCTTACTTCAAGTAAGCAGGAACATCCATCACACACACTAGGAATGTATAATGCTAAAAGTTTGATAAACTTAAACCCTTTTTTGTTTTGTTTTCAGTTTTTGTTTATTTGTTTATTTTATTACGGTTTATTAATAAAGCTTTCGTAATTTAGTTACAATTAATAGTTTCATTTTATTAACTAAATACATTTTATGTGTTCTTAGATCACAATTTGTTTTAATAAATATATTTAACACTTAAAAAAATCCTATTAGTGGTCCTCGGGATTTAAATTATGAATTGGAACTAATTTGATAACGGGGGTAACTGCGCCAAGCAGGGTTTGCTGTAGCTGGACTGGAATCCAATATGGCGGCGTCCGCTTAGTCATCGGGACGGAAAATAATTTGAACTGCATGATTGCCGACAATTTTATATGTAACCAAAGAATAATGTTGATGAAAATCATGAAAATAGGTAGTGAAATAGTGTACTTACCTTTGATGGATGTGGACGAAAGCATGAGATATGAGTACCAGTTTTTTGAAAAAGGGAAAAGAAATATGAGGACTATAATAAATACGAAAGGTAATTGATGGAAGTGTGAAAAATGCATTTTTTGAACTGGTTGTAATAATGAAAAGGAAGTTTTAAAAACTAAAAAAAATGCAATGCAAGTGGCTGAAAATGTTACGAAAGTATTATGAATTCGATTCCTCGACTCCCCCTCCCGAAACGATTCTCCATTCAGACCAATTAATATTGCGAACAAGGTCAAGAAATTTAATGAATGGGTCCTCTTTCAGAGCGAAACAAATTTTCCTGAACATGTACCAGGCGATATATCCTTCAAATCTTCCTTTTCGATTATATTCAGGCAAGGAAGCTTTGAAGTGGCGCCAAGTAAATTCGATAGTATTTGTATGAGCGCCGGTCTCAGAATCAACGAATTCGAGCGAATGGTTAACTGTAAGGTGATGATAGCCTCTTTCGCTCAACCTTTCGTAAGATTTCCAACAGTCTGATATAACAGTTGTTCCTGGTTCGATCCATAATTTCCCAATAAGGCCGAGAAGTGTTTCTGCCGTCCTGTCGTGAACTGCAACCAGGAAGCAGCGTCCGTCTCGCGCTCTACCCGCCAAAACCCACTGTCCCTCCACAGAAATGACCCTTATACTTTCTTTTCCCAATTTTACTCTCGTCAATTTCAACCGTTTTACCCCCCCGAAGCTTCTCTGTGTTAACGACAATATGTTCTATTAACACATCGGACGCATAGCTGCGCCAATCGGCAACAGCCTGCGATTGAATACCAAGCTCCTTATGAATTTGAGCGAACGAGGAACGTCGGAAGAATTCATAAATTAAAAGAAGAATAGTCGAAATAGGCAATTTTCTTCCTGAAAAAAAAGGTTGAATCGGATAGATTTCTTACTGCGGCAGCGCGAATTTCCGCAGCGAAAGATGCGACCGTCCAATTTTTTCGATGTGTCCGGAGCAACCTTCAGGCCGCGGCCACATTTCTCGCATTGGACCGCGTTCGAAATCAAAGAAATTTTGGAAAGGAATGAGAAAAGATAATCATTATTTTTTAAGAATAATGTAGACCAAAAGTGTGAATTGGGTACATATTTAGGACCAAAGAAATTAAAAGAGCCATGATATATGTCCCGGAAAAAAAATCCTGGTACTCACCAATTACTGCGTAAATGTCCATTTTCTGGAGAAAAATAAAAACAAAGCAAAGCAGCAGGTAACTGAAAATGATAGCATTTTCGAAGATTTCGAATTAAAAACGTCCGAAATGCAAAATTTGACCGCGCAATAAAAAGAAACCAATAAGAATAAAGTATTTAGAATTAAAATCGTCTGAAATTAACACGATTAGCGTGTGCAAAAAACCCCAATTAGAATGAACTACATTAAACGTCATCTCCATGGCAACCACATCACCAAACGAAAGAAATTTCAAGCCAACCATATTGCAATTTTATCGCCCATGTTGGCGAACATAAACAACCACTTGGCGCAGTTACCCCCGTTATCAAATTAGCACCTATGAATTTACTGGTCCCTGAGGTCAAAAAGTTTGGCGATCGCTGGGCTAGAGGACTTTTGTTCCATATGCGGCGAGTGTAGTTTAATTAAAAATCGCATGAGAAGCATTACAGACCATGTAAAAAAGCTTTATCTTGCATATTTTGGCATAAAACTTGGAGACCAAGACAAGTCATGGGCTCATCATAAAATCTGTGTAAAGTACCTCAACGATCTACGTTTCTGTCTCAAAGGAAAGAAGACTACTTTACGATTTGGAGTTCCTATGACATAGAGAGAACCAAAAACCCCTCTGATGATTGTTACTTTTGTTCTTTTCACATCCATAGGTATAACCGCAAAAAATCAAAAGTTGATATCTTATCCTGATAACATTCCATCGGCCATATGCCCGGTTCCTCATGCACCTATTATGCCAGTGCTTTTGCCTCCAACTGAGTTGCCAATCATCTCTCAGAGTTTTCAAACTCGGATCATTTAGAAGTTCAAAGCTATGATACCGAATATAAGCCCTCTGGAGTCTATTCATCTCAGCCCTCTTCTCTCAGGTTGATCAAACAAAAGATCTTGGCCTTTTTCGAAAACGGCAATTGAACTGTTGGATTGAAAGATAAAAACTGATTGGCCAAGAAAACCACTTTTTGTTGGTATAGGATTGAGAATAGGGATTTGTTAAGTACTTTGAGGAAGACGAGAACCGGGTCTATTGTTCATATGTTGCCGCATTGATGCACAAATGTAACATCACATACGATAAAGATGAATGGAGGCTGTTTATAGATTTGTGGGGGACAGTATGATTTATCGATTAATTTTCTATTGCGAAAATCCGGTGAAATATTAAAATGGTACAAAAAATCAGCTCCAATGATTGGCACAGAAACAGATGCTATAAGAAAAGACCATCTAAATATCCTTCTCAGATTTAAATCGAGAGTTAAGTCTCTTACCATAAATGTTGATAGGGGATGTATTAGCGGCTGATAGTTGCTGAATACTGTTGCCTTTCCTTTTCTCAGAAATCGAAGCTGGGAGAACATTGACATCCGATCCGGAATCAAGGAGAAAAACGACGTTGGATGATCTGTCTTTAATGAAAAGGCGACGTGAAATATGCGGCTGCGAGAAGGTAGTCGCAATTACTACTCGCTGGATTCGTTTTTTCATAACTGCAGGGTGAATTGCATTTCTTGTCCCTTTCTTGAAACTTTCTGTGATACCAACAAAGACCAGAGTTCATGGAACGTGAAAATGATCGATTTCGGGAATGATTTCGCGGGCGAGAATTATTTCTTCGCTCTGGAGTCCTTTGACGCATTATAAGATCTTCGATCCTTTTGTGTTCAGTCTCTCAATCTCTTGGAGGATACGATTTTCGCTGGATGAAGCGATGGCGTTTGTCAAAAGTGAAACGTTGGAAGTTCTCACTTCGAGGATTCTGTCGGCGACTTCTGTGGCTTTTCTAGACGGTTATTTGCGTGATGGATGCCAAGATAGTTTGTACTGAGGTCGGTAGCTGCTGAAGAAAAAAGTTCCAACATAAGCTCTTTCGGAACGTTGAGCGAAACTGCACGCCTGTTCATTGTCCTGAGGAGTTCTGAAGGTTTCCTGCCTCCTAGCTCTTCGCCGGTTAACAGCTTCCGAATTTCTTGTTGCGATGACTCGCCGGTTCGCTGGATCAGTTGAGCTTTAATGGCGCCGTAGGGATCCGTTTCTCATCAGGAGTGATAGTTAAGTCTCTTACAATTGCGGCGGCTTCTGGTGGCAAGTTCGAAGCAACGTAGTTAAATTTTGTACACGTGTCCGTAATCGCTTTCGATACTCCGAGGGCAAAAGTTCGTTCGCATGTGGAGAACCAGAGTTGAAGATCGCTGAAGTTGCACGGAGGAATTTTAACTGTGGTGACTTCAGCCATTTTTCCAGTACAATAAATTAATAGCAAGTTAAATGAAGGTTTTTATTCGTGAATTGTTCCGCGCGGTCACCAATGGGGGAGACAGTATGATTACTTAACGAGGCGATGATTAAGGATTATTACTTGCTTTTATTTCCTGTTCGGTAACTGCTCTCGGAGGGACGCGTGTGCTGCCAGGGAAGTGTGAAGTCGGAATGAATGCAAGGGGTCGCTGTAGTTGAAGAGCTAACGCATGCGCAGATTGCATCTTAGGTGCCTGCGCGAGTAAGCACTACTCGCAATTGCTGGAGGTCTCGCGCACGCGCAGATTGCAATGAAAAGCTTACGAGAATGAGGAGTTGAGAAACTCTACAGATTCATAAAAAAGGAACCTTAAAGGTGTCCTTCTTCATCAAGGAATTCAATACGCATCTGTACCAGTTGAACATTCTATGCATATAAAAGAATTCTATACGACTTCGGCTCTTGTCCTCAACAAAATGGAATATACCGATCATGGTTAGGCCATTTGCGATGATCTGATAGTTATCTCCACCCTTGTTTTTCAAAAAGGCTGACAATGCTTCTTGCTCAAAAAGGCTGACTAATCTTAAATCCCCCGAAAATTTCGGATTTGTCAGTGAAGAACAAACAGGAGGTAAGGTTTTATCAAGATATCAAAGATATGAAGTACAAATATCAAGGAAGAATGGACAAGAACATGCTAGACGACTATTGTTAATGTTAAACGAGATAGGCCTGATATTAAATATAAAAGAAGAACGTCAAAAAAAAAAGTTTCGAAGGAAAAAGAAAACGTACCCAAGGAAAAACTTTGTTTTGTTTTCTTGCGCATTTTAAAATATGCTTCAAACCTTAATAAAAACAAATTAAAATAATATGTTGATGATTTTCTTCTAGAAACTACACCATAATTGGATGTAAAATGTATAAATCTTAAAGGAATTTCTTGTTTTTCCCACGATTAGAGACAGCCTGTGAGGTCTAGAAACAATGGTTTTCATCTAATTGCTGATAAATTAATTCGCCACACCGAGAACCAATATTTGCATAGATTTAACTGGATAAAAACCACTGTTTACAAATTGCCTAGGCTAAATTGTTCGAGAGAATTCCTTTTCAAATATGGTTTCAGCAAAAATATTTGATATCGATTTTACAAAAAAACTTGACGTGATGGAGAAAAATGAGTCATTTTCGAAATCAGCACACTAAATAAAACAAAAATCCTTCAAAACATCTTTTGTATTTTTCCAAAACTTTAATTTTGTATCTCTGTGATATTAGGGGCTCTGCCTTGGTTTGGATAGCTGACTTTCTTCACCACACAGATCCTTTAGAGTTAAATTTAACAAGACCTTTGTCGGATTCTTTTAAACTGGGAGAGGCTATTCCTTAGGGACCAATCTTAAGGGATATTCTATTTCCCCTGTTTTTGGCTGGTGTAGATGAAAGGAAACTAAAACTAAATTGATATTGCAATCTTTGCTGACGATATTGTACTTTGAAATTCGAGCATAAATGTGAATAACATCGAAACGATCCTTAATACAATTTCGGTTGCACTCTCCGAGTTTGCAACAGAATATAAATTGACTTTTAATCCGGTTATATATAAATCAATAGACTTTTTTTTACTACTATAATAAACACCTATATAACTACAAACCAAAGTTGTATTTCGAAGCTCAGCTCCTCATATATGAAAAACATCCCAAATAACGATCCTTCTTTATCCAATTCAACAGTCCG
>BMAV01016314.1:0-19351 GCA_019973955.1 Trichonephila inaurata madagascariensis
TGTTATCGCTAAGCTAATGTCCGCTAAGCAAAAGAGCACTACGGTGAAGTGAGATATTTCGTGACCTGTTGTTTTTCTGTGAACATTTTTTGTCAAAATATAAGAGTTTTGCACATGTACAATTTAGGTTTATTCGCAAATAAAGGGTGCGCGTTATACGGGGAATACACCTAAAAATTAAAAATTGCAGTTTGAAAGTATAGTTACGCGTTATACGCCAGTGGGCATAATAGATCAGAATATAGGGTAAACTTTTTGTCTTGTTTCAATATATTATTCTGCCTTTTAACCCTTTATCGACCGACAGTACTTATAAGTACCCCTTACTTTAAAATTACATAAAATAAACATTTTTACGAATACTCTGATGATACTTAGCAGAAATATTCTTTTCGATCCACTCTTCCAAGATATATGGCAGCACGGATTCTATGATCAGTATTTTAGCGGGGAAGGCGAATAGTTTTCTAACAAACAGTGCGTTTTCGACGGATTGCGAAGACTGTCATTTTTGTTCCGAAAAAGTAGTTAATGTCAAAAGGTGTCTTATTTTTTGTATGTTAATGAAGACCTTAGAAAACGATTTGACTATTTATTTTAAGTGAACGGTGTATATAATTAATTTTACAGTTGTATATCTTTAATTAATTAATTAGCCCTAACGAGAATTAAATTTCCCAAAGTTGTGTAATTTTTATGTATATCCCTTAATTTTCAATGTAGTGATTCAAAAAAAAAATATTGCATGAAAAAAACTACAGTAAATCATAATGCGGTAGATAAAGGGTTAAAGATATGTACCACGTTAAGCAGACCATTCAAAAATGCAATATTATTTTTCAGTTCTGATCAAATTAACCACTTTGTAATTCTACAAGCAAATTTAAGAAGAGTCTTGTTTAGTTGTTTTAAAAATAAATTAATTTTCAACTTATAAGGTATCCGACTACGTTCGAAACCGTGATTTTGCAAAAGCGTATAAATGGATAATATTTATGATATTTATAGTGTCTCTTAGATTAGAAAATTTATATAAAATTGCTTTAAGAATAGTATTACAATAAAAAACTATTCAAGTACAATATTTTGACAAAAAATGAACATAGAATGACCCATTTTCAAAATATTCTTTTGTGAAAAGTGCTTCTATTATAATAATATTTTGCCTGTATATAGCTCAGAACTCTCTGCAGAGACTCAACTAGAATTTTTGAAATATATAACTTAGAAGTGGGCTTATCCATGTTGTACGACAGCAGAGGAGAAAAATTTTAAGAAAAAAAACGCCGATAATTATTTCAAATGGTTGTAACTCATAAATAATGTGATTTTTTCAAATATCATAGCTGAGACTCTGTACAAAGGTCTGAGATATACAGGCAAAATATTATTATAATAGAAGCATTTTTCACAAAAGGAGAACAATTTGAATAAAGATTATTCTAAGTTAATTTTTTGCCGAAATATTGTATTTAAATAAATTTTTTTGTCAGAATGACAAAAAACAATTTTATGCATGTATTCTAATCTAAGTGACATTAAATATCAGGAAAATTATCCATTTATGCGCCTTTTTAAAATCACTGTTCCGAACATAGTCGGATACCTTAAGTGTATTTTTCCCGGAAGCAGCATCCAAAAAAGCCATTTTCGATTTTTAAGCAACACATTGAAGTTCATTACAATTAATAGTGATAATAAATAGTACTTGACATGATGTCTGCTTTATTCCAACTCCACAATGATATTGATCAACTGTATTTTTTGGCAAACCTGGTCTCAGGCATCTTTTGGAAGGGATTTGTTTCATCACTCCTTCCCTAAGTGTATTCTTTTCACGACCATCTGGAACACAAAGATAATATTTTAGATCTATGATAGAGCTAAAATCGAATTATTTGCGAAGGTTTCATCTAAATCATTTCAGCTTAGTATGGGAAGGAAAAAAAATCATCTTTCAGTACTAGTGTTTTTCATCATTTCCCTCATAAACATCGGTTGAGAAATAAAATTCTTGATTTTCTTTTATTTTTTTCGCGTCTGAAAAGTACGAACGAACTGTGGGATTATCTAGGATATTACCATATTCGCGTGTAATGCTAGTTTCAGTCCTGAGAGAAAAAGTATGTACCGGGGGCGCGAAAAAAGTTAGTCAAAACTTTAAAATTTCACAAAGAAAGGGAAGAAATTATGATGAAGATTACGGTTTATAAAAAAAGACTCATAAAAAAAGTCGGATTTTTTGTAGCAGTAAAGATAAATTAGTGAAAAAAAGGCATTGTTAGAGGATGCTGACTACCCAAAGCACTGTAAACAAGAGACAACAGTAAGCTTCACTCATTTATTCTTGCAATAACAACTATTCAATATTACCTCCTGATCATTGTACGACACAACTAAGGCGACTCACAATGCCCGTTTCGGAAAAATACATGTCAGAATTATAAGAGGCCCGCGCCTCTCTCGCGAGCACCTAGATGTGTGGGGGGGGGGGGGAAACACTCGCCATGATTCAAATCTAATCTATTTATTTCAACACAAAGAACAAACACAATTTCAATTAATAATATTAAAAAAATGCCTTAATGAAAATCGTGAAAGTGGAACAACTACAGTAACACGTAAGCGATTAGTCGACTAATAAACTGAATCCTTCTTTTAATTCAGGATCTAACTTATTATCTGATTTAAATTTTAATTCAATCTTAGTAAACGATCGTCCTTTTAAGGTTTCCTTCTATTAATAATCAAAGCTCTATAATTCAAATATTATACCTTTAATATTCATCTCGCCTGTCTCGAGTATATCTCCGCTCCTTCTCTCTCTAAAGCTTAAGAGCTTGTGGAGTAATATTGTATTAATAATTAATTATATTTTGAATATCTTGAATTTCTTTTTCATAATCAGCGTTTTAAATCAGCGTTTCTCAAATTGTGGGGCGCGCCCCCTAGGGGGCGTGATAACTCTACTAGGGGGCGTGAGCCTATTGAAAAGTCTAAAACAAAAGGTTATTTTAAAAAATTATTAATTTACTGAAAGTAAAGAAACAAAATAAATAAAAAAATAAACTTAATAAATAAATAATAAAAAATAAACTTAACATTTACACTGATATAATACACTTATAACTGTATCAGTACTGCACAATGTATTTTATAATTAATTTAACAATACAAATTTAATAAATACTAGTGATCCCATAGGCTTGTCATATATAAAATTATACACAAAAATTAACACTTACCTTAATATTTTGTACGGTTCATTAACAATCCTTTAACTGCCGATTCAAAGTTACGCGATTTGCTCCCCAATGCCTCCGTTTTCTAAGTAGGCACACTTATGGGATATTTGGAAGGGGAGGGGAAAGAAAATGCATAAAAAAGAATAAGTATAAATTCTCTAGTATATGTAAATTCTTCGTAAACACTGTCAAGGTCCATAAACTGCATTCCAGAGCCTTTGGAAGCATTTTACGGATAACAGTGCTCAGAAAAAAATCTAACTTCAGAAGACCTACATATACGTCCGAAGCATTTAACGCACCGGTTGAGCGAGACGTACATACAAGCCGGGGGCGCTTCAGAGGCTAAAGTCGTATTGTAGCTTTATCATCAATGTATAATATTATTAAATTCAATACATTGTTATTTGTATGGAGGAGAGGCGTGATGATAGTTATGATCGAATATTGGGTCAAAAATATTGAAAGTTTTAAATGATACAATTTTTCCCCCTTGTCAAGATTTAAATAATACTTACCAGGTTCTTTGTCACTTGTTTTGCCCCACCCGGCAATTATGAGTTTTTGACCATTTTTATACACTTTTTTATTGGTTGGTAAACATATAGTAGTAGTCGTTTTGCCACATTTCAGAGGTTTTTCCAGTTTTAGAAGAGCAATATCGTTCACAATTTTCATGTTATCGAATTTCGGGTGTGGTATAAGTTTCTTTACTTTCACTTCTTTTCCCAATTTTTTCTTCCCCAATAACTTAATGGATACATTATTTGTATTATAGTAGCATTTTTTTCGAATCTTTTGTCCTTTGCATTTCCCGTTCTTGAAACTGTCTATCCTAAAATAATGATAAAAATGTGTCTTTAATTGAAAGATATTTTTTTTAAAAAAATAATAAAGTTAAACTGTCAATAAAAAACTGAAATTACACATGAAATTTTAAAAAATAACTAATATTTTTCAAACAATGAGTAAGGTATAAGAATATATCAGAAGTTATTCTTATTAAATCACCTGTTTGAATCGATGAAGATATTTATCAAATTAAGACCCATGTTCCTTCGAAAAAAAGTATTATGTTTAAACAAAAATTTTGTAAGTAAATAATAAGATTTTGCACTTATTACAAGTTCTCTTTTTTCAACGGACCAAGAAATAAATCAATATAACCTATTAAAATTCCTGTAAAAAATGATCTAAAGATATGAAAGATTGATGATACTGATGTTTGAGCATGTACTATATGATAATATAGATGGTGGAGTATCTGAAAAATGTTCTAAATGCGTTAGTTCTATTCTTTGACGTTACTCGAAGACAACCCTATGTCACTTCTAGGATTTATTATACATGCACAGTGTGGCAAATAAGTTTTTAGACTTGTCCCAGAGCGCAGGCTGTAATGATGCCATGATTGCAAATGCGCATGCGTCATAATGTCCATGGTCTGCTGACACACTGTCAACAATTTGATGGCATCTGGTTAAGTGGCTGAAAGATAACGAGCGCTCTTTGCAGAAGTGAATTTTTTTCATGTTGATTTTTTAAGATGGATAAAAGAGCTGTAATCATAATTTTACGCAAAACTTGGTAAAAGTGCTTCAGAAACATACCAACTCATGAAACAAGTTTACGGTGACTATTGTTTAAGTAGATCAAACGTTTTTGTGTGGCACAAACGTTTTAAGGATGGAAGTGATGCCGTAGATGATGACCAGCATAGTGGAAGACCAATTTCATATAGAACATCTGAAATTATTGAGAAAGTACAAAACTTTGTAGCAAACGATCGCTGTGAGTCATTAAGAATAATGGTAGACTCTTTAAACATCAACAAGGAAACAATTCGAACCATCCTGCATGAAAATGTGGGCAAAACAAAAGTGTGTGCTAAATTTGTTCCACACACTTTATCTCCTGAACAAAAAGCAATGACAATTGCACATGCAAAAGCATCATTTCAGCCAGGGAAAACGATCCAAACTTCTTGAAGTCCATTGTTACAGATGTTGAAACCGTGTGTTTTCAATATGACCCCGAAACAAAGCGAAAAAGTGTGGAATGGAAGTCAGAAAGTTCACCGTAAGTCAAAAAACAAGGCAAATTCCACCAAAAACCAAAACAATGCTTATTACATTCTTCGATGCTAGGGGTATTATCCACAAAGAATTTGTTCAAACTGCTAAGCAATTACAGGTCAGTACTATATAGCTGTTTTAAAGTGTTTAATGGTGCTTTAGCCATAATAACTGTTTTGAGTGTCGTCGAATTCGTCCAGAATATCGGTCTGAAAACAGATGGAGTTTATTACACGACAATGCACCCAGTCACACCTCCCTTGTTGTTCGTCGATTTTTGGCAAAAAATTTCTGTACGTTGAACCATCCACCGTATTCATCTAATTTAGCACCCTGTGACTACTCCTTGTTCTCAAAACTTAAAATGAAATTAAAAAGGTGTTATTTTGAGGATATTTCGACCTTACAAGTAGCTTCGACGCATGCTTTGCAGGCCATTCCACAAAGTGATTTACAACCGGCGTTCTATTCCTTAATAAATCGCTATAACAAGTGAATTGTAGCCGGAGGGTCCTATTTCGAATAAAAAACCAAAACAGGAATTAATTTCTTGTTTATATATCGTTTTGTGGACACAGTCTTAAAACTTATTTACCGCACTGTGTGTAACTAAAGTTATATTTCGTTTTACATCTAATGAGGTGTTCATTAGAATCATATTTATTAAATATAATTTAAAACCTATTCTAACTAGACAATAACTTTAAAAAAAATTAATCTGGTCAGTAAACATTAAAAATATGGCTAATACTCAATTGGATTTGATTTATGTCTTAAAAAATAATAGTAAAAAGTTTGCTTTAACGGTAATTGCTTTGAAGGGTTTTTCAAAAAAAATGAATTATTCTTTTTGTTTATTCCAATTTAAATGAATTCAACTTCTGATTCGTCTTAGTTTTCTTGTGAGTCTTAACGAAGCCCGATTATATTCTTTCTCAACCGTGTGGCTGAATCAGAGATCTTAAACATTTTTAACGCACTTTTATAAGTTTCTCTTCTATGTAACGGAATCTTTCAACTCGATTTTTACCCACTTTAAAAGGACAGATTAATTCAAAATTTTGCACACTTGTCAAGGACTGATGACAATACAATAATTTCATAATTTTGTTCCTGAACAGGATAATTAGAAATAACGATTTCCAGATTTGGCGACTAAAAGATTAAGTGTAACCCTAAAACCAAAGACTTTTTTTTTTTTTCGTTAGCATTTTCTTATCATAATATAAATAATTGCCCAGTCTTTCTGAAAAAGGAAATAAAAAAAAAGACTCGTGTATGTGAAAAAAAAATTTGTTCTAATTCAAGGATGGGCAAACTTTTTCGGTCGCGAGGCAAATTTTAAAAAAAAGTGTATGAATAAATGATATTTTAAAGACTAAAAATACATGCTTTTACTGTAGATCGAACTAAAAAAATGAAAAATAATTATAGTTTTTAAAAAATTAAAAAAACATGCTTTTATGGTTAATAGAACTAAAAAGAAAAAAATAATTCTTAATATAAGAATAAAATGACTAACGAAAAAATTAATGTTATTGTGGTAAGAGCGTGGTGTGCTTTTTACTACATTTTTACATTAACCAGCATTTCGAAATAGAACTAGTAAGAAATTACAATAATTATTATAGACCCCCAATGACATTAATTTTCTCGTTAATCATTTTATTCTTCTATTAAAAATTATATTTTTTACTTTTTAGTTCAATTAACCATAAAAGCGTGTTTTTTAATTGTTTAAACTATAATTTTTATGCTAGTTGTTCAAGAATCGACAATACGCAAAAATTCGTGCATTTTTGTTCCAAATGGAAACACTTTTAACGCTGTTGACTAAGAAACTTTTCGCTTAAATTCTGCGTGATGAAACGTACCTCACACACACACACACAAAATTTTCTTAAAAATTCGTTTTGGATTTCTGTAAAATTCGATGTTTAAGCGATTTTTCTTCAAATGGCATCACGGATAAACTTAGTTCCTGTTAATTTATGTTTCATGAAATCTTTTGAAGTTTGTTGCATGTTTGCATTATCACCATACACTTATTTATTGATATACTTATTCATTTTCTTGTTCTTTGAAGTAGAATTACATATCTTCTTAAATGAATATTGCAGAGAATTTTTCTTCTAAGCAATTTAGTTTTGGCAACACTGTATTCTTTTTGCCTTGGTATTGTTCTCTTTTAATATTAAATTAATCACACCCAAACCTTTTATTTGCTTGACTTTAAAGTTAATCATGTGTTAATTTCTTTTCCAGTTGAAAGCTGTTTGTCACATATTATTCATGAAAATATTTTTATAAAATGCTTAGTATTGGTCCAGTGATTTCTAAGTGAAATTGAGTCATTTGTTTTAAATCATTTGTTCCTGAGTCAGCAGCACTGCAATTTACTCCTACCGTTCTTTATTTGCAGTAGCAAATTTTTATTTAAGAGCTGGGACGCAAATTTAAAAAAAATTACTTTACTTTTTTTGAATGTAATGTTTTTGCGTTGTATTTAATACTATTTTAATAAAATGTTGCGTTTATTATCTGTACGCTTAATTGCAGCTGAGTTTCATTTTTAAAAATTAGGCCCATGCGGTGAACGAATACTCCATTTAGTAAATGATAAATATGATTCTCTAACTTTGAGAGAAAATGTGTAAAGCTAACATAGCTGATAAAGAAAAGAAGGATTACAAGATGAATTTAAATCTAGGTTTCAGTAATAAACGCAATCAACAAAAAGGTACGCGATCTCTCTAACAATCTTGTTCAAAAGAAAATTTTATTTAACTGCAAGTGATGAAGGAAGTGAAAAAAAATTAAAATCTCTTACAATAAAACAATAAGAAATCGAAAATCAATAACTAAAAAACATCATGCTTCTAGACTAACGTTTGGGCCTTTTAAAAGAAAGATACCTCAAATAAGAGCATATGATTCCATCGTAAGAAAAATATTGAATACTAGCCTCCCTCCCCCCTCCTCATAAGATGTTTTTTTTTCCATGTCAACAAACCTTAGTAGCATTTTGAATGTTTAAAAGCATTTTCTCCGGATTATCCTACTTTGGTATACATTTTATTTCAGAAAAAATCAGGCTGCAATGGTTAGTGCCCTTCATATTTAGATGATATATGAATATCTTCTTTTTTTGTTTTTCCCTAGTGATACATCTCTAATACTGTTGCTAACTCACAAGAATTCGCACATATACACGCACCAAGTGTTTAAAGCGTTCGTTGAGATAGTAAAACGTCATATAAGAATCGATCTAATTTCCAAGTAGCATGCAGTTTTCAGATTTATATTCACCATAGTACGAAATAGAAGCCCAGTGGCTCAGTGGTATTGTATCGCGCTACCACGCCACTGGTCTAGGGTTCAAACCCCATACTGGACGAGGTTGACTCATCCTTTCAGTGGATCGATAAATGAGTGCCAAGCTGGCTTGGGAACTAAACGCGTCAGATTGGCCACCCGACCGGAACATCTGCCTATGCACCACAGTGCCCAAGGTCATGGAAACTGAGATGGCACAGTAGGCCTTGGCCCTCTGTGGGCTGTTGTGCCAATGAGTTTAGTTCAAAACAGAATTCTACAAACACGGAATACAGCTCAAAATTACTGATCAATGACTTAAATAAAGCAATGCTTGTCAATTAGTGATTTCTTTCCTAAAAACAGACGCATTGCACTGCAATCGGGTGTGATTATACATAGACGTGCGTATTAAGCAGCATAATGCTTGCAACGAGTGGAGTTCCTACTTGCAAAGTTTTATCAAGGATTATTTTGGTAACGTGAAAATGCGATGCAATCAGATATTCCACAGTAGGGATGGCGAACCAATGGCACGCGTACCATTTATGGCACGCGATACAAAATTTTGAGCACGCCACCGATCAAAATGGTTTACCTTTTCAGCGAGATTTTCTCAGTTCCAAGAATTATCAGAAGCGGCCACATTTATTATATACCCTGATGTGACTTCCTTTGATAAACTGAACTTGTTCCAATTCGATAGGTTAAGGTATCCAACTACGTTCGGAACAGTGATATTAAAAAAGCACATAAATGGGATAATTTTCATGATATTTAGTGTCACTTAGATTAGACTGCATGTATAAAATTGTTTTAAAGACATTTGGACACAACAAATTATTTAAATACAATATTTCGGCATAAAATTAACTTAGAATAATCTTTTTTTCAAAATGTTTTCCTTTTGTGAAAAATGCTTCTATTATAATAATATTTTACCTGTATATAGCTCAAACCTCTTTACAGAGGCTTAACTGTGATTTTGCAAAAATTCACATTATTTTCAGAGTTACAACCCATTGAAATAATTATCGGCGTTTTTTTCTTAAAATTTCTCCCCTCTCCCGTATAATATGGATAAACCCACTTCTAAGTTATATATTTCAAAAATTCTAGTTGAACCTCTGTACAGAAGTCTGAGCTATATACAGGCAAAATATTATTATAATAGAAGTAGTTTTCACAAAAGGATAACATTTTGAAAAAAAATTATTCTGCCAAAATATTGCATTTAAATTTTTTTTGTCAAAATGTGTCCTCTTAAAACAATCGTATATATGTATTATAATCAAAGTGACACTAAATATCATGAAAGTTATCCATTTATGTGCTTTTACAAAATTATCGTTCCGAACGTAGTCGGATACCTTAAAAATCAAAGAATTTGAAATGCTACTGTGATTGATTTCCAGTCTAGTTCAATATGGCCTCAAAAAATTTATTGAAACAAGGAAAAAGTTGGAATTAATTGAAAGAGAAAGTTTAACAAGCAATATACGTAAAAATACCGGCAACAAAATTTTTTAAACATGGAATTTGATCCCATACTCATTTAACGGCTTGAAGAAGATGGCTCGTACTACTTTGACCATATTTTCATCTACGTGTACCTGCAGGTCATTATTTTTAGAGATGAATGACATTTAAAACTCGCTTAGAAACCATTTGGCAGAGGACTTCCAGTTCAGAATGCATTCAGCTAAAAGTAACATCTTACAATACTATAATATAAATTATTTGTCAACTAATCTGCAACAACAGAAGTCACACCCTAATGTTACTTTATAATTTGAATTACACACATATAACTAAAACATTTACTACTATACAGTGCAAAACGTATTTTTTCACGGGAAATAAAGAATATTGAGTTGTTAGTATTTAGTTTTTATTAATATTTTCCCAGTTAATCACGTCTAAATTATTTGACGGCACGTCTGTACCTCATTAATCATTTCTTTAGGTAAAAAAAGGCACGTTGATCCGTAAAGGTTCGCCACCCCTGTTCTACAGCGATGCATTCAGTATCGTGAATTCGATCGACTCACAAAATTCGATCTTGAAAATCGATTCGTCTTCCCGTGTGGTTGTTATCCTAAATTTAACACTGCCGATATCAGGCAGTAAATATAAGAGTTGCCCAAATGAAAAGTTGGCATATGTAATTGCTTTAGAATGAGTTCAGTTATAAAGCAGAGCCCCCAAAACCGAGACACGAAGGACGGTAGGAAGTGTACACCGCATACGATGTTTAACAGTGAAACCTTTTAGTGGTATAGAAAATTAATCGAATGTAAAGTCGTGCCATATAAGATGCATTCAGATTGAAACAATGTGCGTTAGTACGGTTTCTGATTGCAGTTTTATACGAATAATCGATGAATAGTTGTAGTCTTTTGCGAGCACAGTTTAAGGTATCCGACTACGTTCGGAACCGTGATTATAAAAAAGTGCATAAATGGATAATTTTCGTGATATTTAGTATCACTTAGATTAGAATACATGTATAAAATTGTTTTAAGGACATTTTGACAAAAAAAAATATTCAAATGCAACATTTCGGCAAAAAATGTACTTAGAATAACCTTTCTTCAAAATGTTCTCCTTTTGTAAGAAATGCTTCTATTATAATAATAATTAGCCTGTATATAGCTCATACATCTGTACAAAGGCTTAACTATGATTTTTGAAAAATTCACATTATTTTCAGAGTTACAACCCATTGAAATAATTATCGGCGTTTTTTTCTTAAAATTTCTCCCCTCTGCTGTCGTATAACTTGGATAAATACACTTCTAAGTTATATATTTCAAACATTCTAGTTGAGCCTCTGTAGAGAGGTCTCAGCTATATACAGGCAAAATATTATTATAATAGAAGCATTTTTCACAAAAGGAGATTATTTTGAAAATGGGTCATTCTATGTTCCTCATTTGTCAAAATATTGTACTTAAATAATTTTTTATTGTAATACTATTCTTAAAACAATTTTATGTACATTTTTTAATCTAAGAGACACTAAATATCATAAACATTATCCATTTATACGCTTTTGCAAAATCACGGTTCCGAACGTAGACGGATACCTTAAGTCGAACATCTTGGAACAGTTGGTATAAAAGTGTTCGAGAAGAGTAGCAAACGATATCGGATCTCCATGATAATGTCCACCCATGCCGTCTTCTGTGAAATGAAGGCAACTTTAAGAAATCTGTTGGGAAATCTTAGAACACTCACGGTATAGTCTGGATTTGTCACCCTGTGTCCTCTAGACCTTTAAGATACTTAAAACAGCATTAAGTCTATTTGGACAATGAAGTAAAGGAAGTGATGAAGTGGGCAGGACTTCCTCAAGAATCAACCACGTTCTTTTTAGGGTGAAGACATAGACTTGCTACCGAAACGATGGGACTTGTGTTATAACCTCCAGAGCAATTCCTTTTGATTTTCAATAAAATCATTATTTTTATTGAACTTTTATACTTTTCATTTGGGCAACTCTTATACATTTACTTTTCAAAATATCCTCCAATCATTGCATCACGATCGTTGAAGTCTAACATGGATTTAGTACTCTAAATATACATGGTTGTAAGATTAGTATAAGGTGTAGATTTCTCCATTCCATCCCACAAATTACTTTTTATACTTTTAATCAGCTATTTCAGATACTGTAGCTTGGAGTGCCTACTTTCAATGCCTTTTAAACGCCCGTTTCCTGATTTCTGTGGGCCTGGAGATAGAACTAATTTTCACTACCATTTGAAACCAATGTCATTTAAATCAGGATTTCTTAACCCAATTAACTCTTAAGTCCGATAAACTATTTCAATGCCTTACCGCTGACCTATAAGATTATTACTTTAGACCAGTGGCATAATTTTTACTTATTCAAAACTGTGGAGTTTAATTTTGTAACCAGTTTATTTCTAATCATTTAAACATCATCTGCATTGGAGATAATAAAATTGAATTTCAATAGAATAGATCTAAATTTGAAGGGCTGGCAAATAGAGTGTTTGCCACCTGTTAAAGGAACGGCAAATATTTTTCGCAGACCGGTGCCAATCAGGTGTTCCTATTCCAGAGTCTAGTTAAATATGTGACGTCTCTCGCGTCCTTCCGTTAACATAACTCCTATATTCTTTGACGGCCTCGATTAATGGCAAAACTTTTCCAACCCAATACCAAGAAGATAAACAAAGATATTATGCAAATGAGATTTACTATAAAAGGATAGAAGCTTTGATAATAGGATATAGCGTGGCAAGCCTAGATACAGCGCGGTAAGCTTAGAGATAGTATTGTGGAAGTATTCTGATCGATAGCGTGACAAAGCTTAGTGTGATATCTTGCAGATCAAGAGTTAACAGTCCGATAGTTTTGGAAAGAATAGAAGCCTAAGATAAAGAAGTTGGAACCTTCGTTTATAAAGTTTATAGATACCATTATCTAGGTAAAGAAAGGAGAACTGAAAAAGGTAATATTAGATATAAGTAATTAGATGAATAGGATTATTAATGATAATTGAGATAAAGGATCTAGTTGCGTGATCTGACTTGAGTACGTGATTTAATTTGGGCTTGACTCTCACTTTAATTAAAATTGTCAAATTAGAATTTAAGTAATATAAGTTATTCTTAATAAAAGTTGTATTAAGAACTATGTCTCATCATTTTGATAATCCCACACCTCTAGCTTACGCGGAACCGGCACGACATGGTCATCACAGGATGGCTATGTCGCAAATATATATATATATATATATATAAAATTATTTTATGTAAACCAGAAAACAAGAATTTATACTATACAAAAGTTGTTCAAATGAAAAAGTAAGAAACGTCGTAGCAACGTAACCGTTAAAATATTTGCCTATGCCGCTGTAGGAGAACGTAGCGAGACGTCTAGGGGTGCAAATGGAGTCTCCGGTGTCGATCGGAGCATGCGCAGGACAGAGCAGAGGCTCTTACAAAGCGTCGTTCAATTAACGCGGCAGTGCGTGTGAGGATATGATGGCATTCACATAGCAAAATTCGACCATTAAAGAGCAGCGAGATGTTATCCAATTTCTGATACTGGAAAGAGTTAAACCGGCCACTATTCATTGCCACGGATAGTGTGATTCTGTTTCATGATAACGCGCGTCCACATGTTTCCAGAGTCACACACGCGGAACTGGTCAAGCACAAAGGGGAGGGGACTAGCTTTACCATCCACCCTACAGCCTAGACATATCACCCCGCGATTTCCATGTATTTGGCTCCCTGAAAAAATATCTAAAAGGGAAGCGCTTCAACTCGGACGGCAAACTCTAGAACGCTGTGAAGGAGTAGGTATCACTACGGCCACAGGAACTTTGGGAACGAGAAATCCTTCGGTTCGTTAATCAATGGGATCATTGTGATCAGGACTCCGGTGAGTATTTTGAATAAAGTCCTCATTTACACCCACAGCGTCGTTCGTACCTTTTCATTTGAACACCTCTTGTACAATACCTAGGTCAAAAACTTAATATCAACTTTATTGGGTAATTTAAATCATATTTTAGTATTGGTAGTTTAAAATGTAAATTAAATTAAGGAAACTTACATAGAGATGCAATGTGCTGCAGTCAAAACATAATTCTTGGATATTACAACTCCACCACATTTTATCTGCTGATTTATCAACACTGGAACCTTAAAAAAAAGATATAATATTGAGAACATATAGTGATTTTAGAGTAATATAAATAAAACGAGAAACTTTTTTGAACTCTGCAATGTCAATCTCATATTCTATTGATATACTTAAGACATTTTGACATTAAATATGTTTGTAGTATTTTATGGGTTGTATTAAAACAATTCATACTATTAATTCTTCATACAATTAATGAAGCTTTTATTCTGGACGATTCTGGACTTACAATGTTTAATTTTTTCAAAGGTATTTCAAAATATATCAGAAGAAGCAATCAAATTCAGAATCCTTACAAACTTTCTCATCAATTGTAAAATCACTGCATCCTCTCATTTTGCTTAAACTGCAACTCCTCTCATAATTGTAATTTATAAAAATAATACATTTAGAATTTATCCAAATTTTTAATCTCCTAGAATAGTTTTAGCTAAGGTAAATTAAAAATTTTTACAAACAAGTAGAAAAACTGGTCTTCACGAAATATGAAAACTGATACAAAGAGTTGGAAAATCAAGAAAGCTTCATAAAACTTTCCTAAAATGGTCCCGCACCAAACATTAACAATGACCTAGTAAGTAAGCAGCTCCATAAAAAGCCATAAAATTCTCATTAATAAATAGAAAGATAATTTAATAACAAGTGCTGTGTCTTAAGTGCTTTTAATTCAACTCATACTAACTATCAAAAAAATATATTCATTTATGTATATGCCTTTTCAAAATCATGGCTCCGAACGTAGTAAATTACCTTAATATTTGATGTTCTTGAAAGAAGGTACTTATTATATTATGCATTTAAAAAACAATACTAGGCCTCTTCTGGAACTATCTATAAATGATTTTTACAATAAGAAAACATTTAAGCGAATTTAGGGAAAAACTCCAATTTTTAACTTACAATCCATGGGTACTTATTCAATGGTTTAACATCTTTTCCATTTATTACTCTTCCACCTTTATCAACCAAGTTTTTCCCACATTCTGAAAGAATAATTCATATAAAAGAATAATACATATATATAATGGTTTATATCAAGGGTGTCAAACTCAAAGGCTAACTTTAGCAAACAAGGTTATGCCTTATGTGAGCCGCCAAAAAAAATCAATATTCATAGAGACGCAAATTTATATATTTCGAATAATACATTATAATATAAACATTAACAAAAGAACATAAAAAACAATGTTTACTCCCTGACTCTCCGACATCTCTTCTCTGCTACTACCTTTCCTATTTCGGGAGAATTTTTGATATTTTAGGCCGATATACTGACCGCGCAGCAAAAATGCTCGTTGTGGTCCGCGAGTTTGACACCCCTGGTGTATATAAATCTAAATTTGACAAATTTTTTTTAATTTTTTGATGCGTTGAGTTGACTTTGGTGTTTTATGGCGCAAGAGCCAGTTTTGGCTATACTGCGCCAAACATTCATAGGTCTGTGGTCTGGACGGGATAAGAAGAAAAGAAGAAATTGGATGACAAGATGGAGGGTCGAAAATAGAGAAGGATCACTGGGGTACCCCGGGGTCGTGACATTCGTGTTTACCAAAGGTAGTAAAACCCTCGGGAAAAGGAAAAGATCATAGGGTACCTCGGGATTGTGACACCCGTAACCACTTAAAGACAGTGAGCCCCCTGAGGGGAATTTTTTGATGCTATGCCTGTTTTGCTTTCCATTTCTGAGATTGTTTCGATATATTTATAAAGTAATTTTCTGAAAAATCGAAGGGCGTGTTTATGTTTTGATGGACACTACGTGACATATTGAAAATGAATCTCCACAAGGAGGAATTTTCAAAACAAGTGAAGGAACTCACCAAACAGCAAGAGACAACAATGGAAAATAAGGGACAATTACTTTGAAATAATATTTGTAACCAAGAGTGAGAACCACTTCAACTCAGCAAGTTACCACTTCAAATATGTACATTGAGCTCATTACATACAAATTCAGTAGTGTTACCAGAGTGGTTACCAATTCAACCACTTCAACTCAGTACTGATAACTTCCTGAGGGCTGCCCTTCCATCTATATCAACATTCTGACTGTGGCCGCCTTCTGAAGGCTGCTTGATAAGCATGAAATTTGTGTCCATTCAAGTCCCCTGAACGTAAGAAGGGTGGCCAGGAAAGCATCTCAACATATTTTTAGGCACGTTAGGTAATGCGGGCAGTGTGTGGTCGGGCATTAGCCTGCTGGAAAAAGGCGGTGGGTTCTTTTCGTGGGAAGAGGTCACTGGCTGCATTACACCATCCACGTTTTGTTGTACTGTCATATGTCCCGAATGCTACATGCCTGAAGCAGGAATCACCCACGATGATGCCCAAACTCATGATGCCACATTATCGCATTACGGTATCATGCTGCTGGATTGATCTGTCACCAACTCGATGCCACACTCGTACGCAGCAATTATATTCGGATAAACATAAGCGTGACTCATGTGAGAAAACAATCCTAAATTACACTTCATAACAAAACAAAAAAAACGACGCACCAAAAAGACTTACCCAAATGTGATGAAATTTCGTATGCAAAGACATTTGTACCGAACATGCAAATGATTAAAATTTGATTAATAGTGGGAGCTACAGCGCATCGGAACTGCGCACTCAACAGGTGTCTATAAGAAGCGATTCTCAATCTGATGGTCAAAATTTCTGTTGCATTGTGATTTAGGATACCTTTCAATGACGGAAAAAATGCTTTGCCACAGGATTCGAGCTCATTACAAGCAACTATCAGAGTTTGAAAGAGATGGTATCATTGGATTTAAAGAGGCTGGGTGGGCAAATAGGAGAATCGCTTATCATATGGGTCGAAGTGATGCGGCTATTAGAAGGTGCTGACAAGAATGGGTGGACAGTGGCAAATTTCTGCATCATGATGGCAGTAGTCGACCTAAGGCCACAGCAAATAGAGAGGATAGGTTGACTGTCAGATCAGCTGTTACAGCGCTTGATTCATCGTTATCAACTATCAAACGTGCGTCCCGCACACCAGTGTCCACCATGACCATTCACAGATGGCTGATACGGCAAAATTTACGCTCGTACCGACCGCTACGCAACCTGCCACTCACGCTTGCAACACTGCCGAGCCAGATTACAGTGGTGCTTGACTCGATCAGATTGGAATCATGCCGACTGGGGACGTATAGTGTTTAGCGACGAATACCACTTCCAACTGTGTCCTGACAACCATCGAAGACGTGTCTGGAGACGCCTAGGGCAGCGTGCCGGTCCTGCTTTCACTATTGCACGCCATACAAGCCCTCAACCAGAAGTTGTGGTTTGGGGTGCCATTTCTTTTGACAGACGGATTAGAGGCACACTTACAGCACAGCGGTACGTCGACGACATTCTGAGAACTGTTTTGCTACCGTTCCTTTTGCAGTACCGTAACCTTATTTTCAGCAAGATAATGCCAGACCACATACGGCTCGTGTTACTATGAACTGTCTTACAGCTTGTTAAACACTTCCTTGACCAGACAGATCGCCAGATATATTTCCAATCGAGCATGTCTGGGATATGAAGGGAAGTATACAGCATCTACCGGAGAATGTTCATCATCTGGCCCGCCAATTGGAGCAAATTTGGTAAGAAATACCGCAAGAGGAAGAGTGCCTTATCACTCTATGCTACATCGTGGGGCAGCTTGCATCCAGGCTAGAGGTGGGTCAACACCTTATTGAGCTTGTTACTTTGTAACAATGTAACTCTGAAAAAAATCATTCAGTTTTTCTGAAATTCTAATCATTTTCTATTCTGCTGTACATAATCTTTTTCCCCACCAATTTTTTTCTCTATAGGACAACTCGTTCTTCGTGCGTCGGTTTTTTTTTTTTGTTTGTTTGTTATAGAGTGTACTTCGACTACCACGTCGTTCTAGCTCGACATTATTGCAGATGATATTGTCTGTGTAGTAGGGTTAATAACAATATTTTTAACGGATTCCATGAGTGCAAACAATCGAGGGATAAGGATACTTGGCGATATGGAAAAATTAAAGATTCTGCACATGTTACAAAATAGAGGCAAAATTAATTTGTCGGGGAACATGACAATCCACGTTGCTGATTTCCTTCTAACCACAACGATGCCCCTGGAACTTGGAGAAAATCACTATGTTCCACAGTGGCGTAATGGATAACTTTTGAGCTCCCCCTGCAAAGTCAGGTTTTGAGCCCCCAAGTAGGATTTTACAAATGGTAGGTACTTGGTGGCAGTCAGGCTTTGGGCCCCCTAGAAACCTGAGCCTTCCCCCCACACACACACACTATGCTGCGATTGAGGTGGTGTACATTACGCCACTGATGTTTCAACCATCTTTCAGCAGGAGGTGAAATGTGGGGGCATCTAAGTGGATGTTATGTGAGATAACGTATAAACCTATCTGCCATTTTCATTCCAACATACATGAATACTTTTATTTTGATGGAACTGCCTTCTTCGAGTGCGGTCTGGCATGCTCTGCTGCTTCACGTGTCATCTGATTCAAGAAAAACTTTCCACATTCCTTGGTAGAAACAACGGTAGGGAAATTACCCATATTCTGCGGGTTAACTTCCATAAAATCCTGCTTAACGCATGCCTTTTTTTTCTTTTCTTTTCTTTTTTTGCATTTGCGAATTTCTGCTTTCCTCGGTAGAAACAACGGCATGGAAATTACCCATATTTTGCAACTTAATTGACACTTTACTTTTCAAACTTCTACGCTACTCCTTGTTAGGACTCCGAGCCTCTCTGCGCCGTATATTTAGTGGCATTAGGGTTTGAATTCATCACTTGAAAGAAATAATGTAGGCCACAAGCTCATGACCTTGACCCTCAGCATCCTTGGCTATGATTTTTGAAGATTTAGTAAGGAGAAGTAACTTAAATACTTAATACTTGGACTTAATAGTAGAATATATCAATTTTTAATAATCAATTATTTTCATACCTACTGAAAATGAAATAGTAGATACATTGAACGTGTATTTTAAAATGCGACAAAAATCAGTACTCTTATTGGGACATGTT
>BMAV01016314.1:28980-66525 GCA_019973955.1 Trichonephila inaurata madagascariensis
AAATAATTATCGGCGTTTTTTTCTTAAAATTTCTCCCCTCTGTCGCGTCGTAAGACATGAATAAACCCACTTCTAAGTTATATATTTCAAAAATTCTAGTTGAGCCTCTGTACAGAGGTCCGAGCTATATACAGGCAAAATATTACTATAATAGAAGCATTTTTCACAAAAGGAGAATATTTTGAAAATGGGTCATTCTATGTTCATTTTTTGTCAAAATGTTTTGTACTTAAATAGATTTTATTGTAATACTATTCGTAAAACAATTTTATACATACATTTTCTAATCTAAGTGACACTATAAATGTCGTAAATATTATCCAGGTATACCCTTTTGAAAAATCATGGTTTCGACGTAGTCGGATACCTTAAACTAAACTCATTGGCACAACAACCCGTGAGGGTCAAGGTCTTATGTGCCCCTCTCAATATACGTGACCACTGGGAGCTGAGGTGCATGAGCAAATATCCTGATCAGGTGGACAGACTGAAACGAAACCCGTAGTGCTTAGTCCCCAAGCAAGCTTGGTACTCATTTATCGACCCACTGCAGGAGAGATGAAAGGTTGAGTTGATCTTGCCCAGCCCGAGGATAGAGCCCCGGACCTGAGGTGTGGGAGCGCGATTCGCGACCACTCGGTCACTTGGCTTCTGTTTACATAGATTACCACTAAAATTAATATAGTTTTCTTTGAAAACTAAGTCTATGAGAGTTTTAAATTTGTAAGAATTTATAACTTTATTAAGTTCATAAATATTGTAATTCTCTGAAAGGACTTAATTTGTATCATTAATATCAATGGAATTAAATAAATTTTCAAAATCGTAACTATGTATCGAATACTTTACTTTGTTTTCATTTTACTGGACTTTTATATACTTTCCATTTATTAGATCTTTACTATTTTTATTTATAGTTTGAAAAAGTAGATGGTTGATGAACTTTTGTGAAATACTTTGTAACAACGTACTTGAAGCCTACCTGTATATTGTATATTCTGATTATTTTCTAATGAACTATTTTTTAAATATTGCCAAAATCAGTCTTTCTTACATGACCCTTTCTTAGACATAAAAAATGTGTTACTTGAAAATAAATTTAGAGGATTTCTGATTGATCTATATATACTTTGTGAGCATAGATATTTTATTAAAAGGTAAAAAAAAAACTACCAAATAATAAGTCACAGAGTTTAAGCAGAATGATAAAAATCTCGACTTGATTTACAGTCATCATATTATATATTTCATAAATTACAAGATTAATTTCAGAGGGACTTTTGGTTAATAAAAGGAATAAATACTCAATGTGGAAGCAACGAGTTTATGTTTGAGAAATGCATCAAAAATGTGCAAAATGAAATGAACAACTTAAATCGTAGATATACATTGCTGGCCACACAAAACTCAACACCAAGAGAAGGATCAGAGATATCATAGAGAAATTTATTTCTCAGTTAACATGTTGTGCAAAGATCAAACGATTAAAACTACAGCCTCTTGTGACGTGTGGATGATGACAAAATCAGTAGTTAGTGCAATTACCATTGTTGGCATTAACCGCAGCCACACACCTCGGCATAGGATCAAAGAGGGTTTGGATGTATCCTTCGGGGTGCAGCAGTGCATGCGGCTTCCACATATTGCCAAAGTTTATCTGGTGTAGCAGCAGGTAGTATATCCCGGGCCAGTTCGATGAGCAAGCATGGACCACATGTTTTCGATTTACGATAGATCGGGAGATCAAGGAGGCCAAGGGAGCAATTTAAACCGATGGGTGAAGAAAAACTGTTGAACATTGAGTGCCACGTGTGGTTGCGTATTATCCTGTTGGAGTATACCTGATGGCAAGCGCTGAATGTATGAAAGGATCATGTGCTCCAACACCTCAGAGATGTAGCGCTGTCTGTTCAGTGTACCGGCAATGTGTACTACAGGGGTGCGGCAGTGAAATCCAATACCACCCCAAACCATGATACCGGGTGCAGGACCAGTGTGGCGATGCATAACGCAATAGTTCGGTAGCCTCTTACCACGGTGTCTTCAAACTAGAATCCGACCATCGTGGTGCTGCAGGAAGAAGCGGGATTCGTCAGTAAACACAATACCGTTCCATTCCGTTCTCCATGTTCGACGTTTATTGCATCACTAAAGGCGCAAACGTCTGTGGTTTCCAGTCAAAGGTAAACGAAGCAATGGACACCTTGTGGACATTCCACTCTGCTGAGTGAGTGAGTGAGTTAGTATTAACAAGGGCTTTTGGCGACAGACCAAGTAATTTTGAACCATGGTCAAATGACGTAGACGACACCTGAGCTGACGCCCCCTCTCCTAACTACCACTTCAATGGGAAGGCATTTCAGCTCTCGACAGATTTAACGTGCAACGCTGCCCTACACGGTGGGTCTTTAGTGGTACTGGGCTCGAACTCATGACATGCCTGCCATGATCCGATACCTTGACCACTGGGTTACCACTGTCATTTCCACTCTGCTAAAATGAACGTCGAATGGTAGAAACGGACACCGAATGATGATAAATAATGTGAATCTGTTGTGCTATGATTTGTGATGTGGCTACGCTATCCATCACTGCCATGTACACAATTAGCCTGTCATCACAGGCAGTGGTGAAACGAGGTGGGGACGATCAACCCGTCGATTCGTCGTTTCCTTCTGCATCCAGTGATGACAAATTCTCATCACAGTTGCTTTTTTTCGTGCAACATGTTGACCGATTTCGTTGAAGGATTATCCGCAATCCCTATAGGTTTCTATTCTTCTTCGGTCGCATTCAGAATATTGGTCAAAAGGCGCTCAATGTCTTCCACGAGGCATAGGTAAACAGCTTACGCAAAAAAACGTATGAAAAAACAGCTGCAGTACTTCAAATCGCCAATCTGTTCTCCCCTTATGTAGTACTTACGAGTGTCATTACGGTCGACCGTGATGTGCGTTGTTGTCGTCGCGCGTTTTATCCTGAGATACATATGAAAGATTGAAGAACAGAGAAGCATACAATACAAACACAGAAGAATATATAAACTTTTGTTACAAACAATGATCCTAGCATAGAACAGAAGGGGTGCGCTACTTTCCATTCAAGACGGGAATCCATTTCAGACAAAAGTCTGACTTCTTTTTCCGAAGATACATCTATGCCTTATTCGGGATTCGAACTCTAGACCACTTGATTGCAAACCGAGGGCCATAACCACCATAGGGGCTCGGGGGCAGTGATGCTCGTCTCGGCTATAATACTAATGGCTTGCATATTTCATCACCGCCAACGCATGATATAAATTTCACATGGTTTGCATACTTCTTTTAGGCTGTTGTATTTTGTGTAGCCAGCAGTGTAGTTCTGGGAAAATTTATTTTTTCACAAGCACTTATTTTTATATTATTCATCATTATTTTCTAGATAAATTGAATGTTTACTTATTCAATTATATTGGAAACTGCTTGAGGGGAAACGGGTTCGACCCCGGCCCAAGTCGGTGGATTTTCATGATGCAGAAAATCGACAGTGACCATGTCATATGATTATACGACATGTAAAAGATCCCTAGAGTGTTTGTTTGGCTCGGGTGCTCTAGGCAAAATTAAATTCTAGTACTGGTTCGCATCGTCAGAGCTCAGGTGTCTCCCTCTAGGAGGAAAGTGGGCGTCAAAATTACCTGCGGCGATTGTTTTCCGCCTACATGGCTCCGCACTAAAAAGAGATACCAGCTTTCGGGGAATGTACTAGATCTGCAATGGAAAAACTCTGATAGGGGTTAATATTTTTAAAAAATATTGGAAATTGCAACATCAAAAAAAGTATCAATTAAATTTTGATTACTGATAATTTTTTCACACTAACATTAATATAAACTAAATTGCAACTAACCCCGGGCTGGACAAGGTTGACTCAGCCTTTCATCCCTTCAATGGGTCGGTAAAATGAGTACCAAACTTGCTTGGAAATTTAACATTGGGGGTTTTCGCGTCAGACTGACCACCTGACCGGAACATCTGCCCGTGCCCCTCAGGGCCCAAGGTCGCGTATACTGAGTTTGGCACAGTAGGCCTTGCCCCTCATGGAATGTCGCGCCACTGAGTTAAGTTAAATTGCGATTATTTAATGCCTGATAATACTTATAATCAAGCTGTGCATAAGATTTTCATAGATTTTATTTTACATTGGATTTTTGTAAAAAAAGTTCTATCTCAAAATATTTCACAGCTTTAAATACTGCATTTGATTTAAAAAAAAAAAAATGTCGTTTAATTCATTTCTATAAGAATTTGGTCGGCTTAAACCAGAATTTTGTTTAAAAAACTCAATTAGATCTATGTTTTATAGAATTAACTTAAGCATAAAGATATAAGCCCACAAAATGATTGTATTGTTTTGCAATTATTTTCCAAGCTTGTATTTCAGGCCTTTTTCAAAGTCACTTCTATAAATAAACCTAAAATTCATTATCTAATGTACTTCTCTGCAAATAAGGAAATGTTTGAAAATATACTCGATTTTAAAAAATAGCTTTGTTCTCATTTTTTAAAGATTACTGTTTAAAAAAAATATGTAAATTGTTTGTAGATAGAATTTTTACAAATTTTAAACGAAAATCTAGTTTTTAATTTTTGTTACATTATTTCTGTAAATTGTTTTTGAATACTATTGTCACTATTCTTAATATTTGAAATCTGCGATTCCTTTTTCATTCAGGCATACAAATTCTCAGATATGTTAGATGCAATTTAAAGATACTTACACGTTTTGCTGTAATGAGTGGAAAAATTACAATGATAAAAATAGACATGCAGAAATGGCACCTTGCAATACTCATGTTCCAGGGGACGTGATATTCAGAATCAACATAAATATTGTTTTCTTTTCATTTCAATTACGTTTATACCAGTGGGAAAAAAACAATTTTTTTTCATAATTCTGCCTTTTTTTTTTTTTGGTGTAAATGATGACAGATTCGTGTTTTACTGTTAATTCGGTTGCATTTGCTGAAGAGAAGTAGTTTCCCGTATTAGCGTAAGCTAATGTTTCGTAATTTTGTTTTTAAAGAATGGAGTTTGCAGTAATTATTTATAAATTTCATCATTCCAGTAATAGCTCTTTAGAACGTTACGAAACAGCAGTGGAATTAATATTACGTCGAAACTAAATTTAAACTGGAATCATTTCAGCAACTCTTGTAGATTACCAGTATATATATATATTTTCTTTTAAAAATTTCCAATCAAAGGAAACAACTCAGAAAAATTTTATTGAATGACTGCCTGCGCAATGAGCATCCAGCTATTTTTTTAATATTATTGGAATATATAGTTTCGAATTTGTGATCTAACATGAATTTTTTTTATTTCTGTGAAGGAACTCGAAAATGTTTACGCTCATTTATTTTAATCATACTCTACGAATGGCAATACCGGATGTTCTAAGAAATAAATTAAAATTTCAACAAACGTTTAATTTTAAAGAAACAGATATGCACAGCTCAAAATCCCGATTTAAAATTACGATATGCATCTGAATTTTTTTTAATTTTGAATATGTAATTTTCACTTTTAAATTTCGAGTAAACCGTATAGACTAGTCGTAATTTATGGTATTATGGTTTGTATTTTCATATTTTGAATTTTAAAACCTGGCTACGTACAAACCTATTTTTTTCAATTCCTACTATTAGTTCACACCCTCCCTATGTATATTTATATATATATCTTGTTCAAATTTTCAATCGTTAATAAAATACTTTTTATTCATCCACTCAAGTTCAAATACATTTTTTTTAAACTTGTAGTGGATGGGACTTGAAGTTAATACAGTTTTTTCAAATATTAATTCATTAATTCAATTTTAATTAATTAATTAAATTTAAGAGTTATATTTGTCTATATATTATTCCTCTAGATGGCAGCCCCATTGGATTATACAGCTTCTGTTAAATTTGCGATGAGAGAAGATTTAACTTGATCTGAATAATACCATACTAGTTAGACGTCAGCATTCCTTTTACACTGGTTTTAAGACATAAATTCTTTCCTATAATTCAACTTCAAATTTAATGTGGTTAAAAAGTTTTTAATATTAACTTAAAAGGTGTTTTGCCACTTAATATTGGGATTCTGTGACACATATGTATATATATATTTATATTAATTGTAATTACTTATTAAAAAAAACTAAAATAATTTTTTTTTTGTTGGTTTAAGTAGGAATTGACTTTAAAAAAAATTTATATTACTTGTTTTATTAAAAACAATTTGTCATTTTACATCAAGTTAAATTCATGTGTTAAAAAGTTTATTATTTGTGTTCTCCTTATACAGAGTGGTAAACAAACTTTTATTGTGAAGAGCCAAGTTGTAAGGAAATCAAAATAGTAACTGAAGTATCAAAGAGCCATTTACGCAAAGAGCCATATACGGGTCGGCAGGAGGGAAGGGGCCTCCTGTAACAGTCGCAATCAAGATTGTTGCAATCCAATTAGCATTTTCGCTTATAATGTTTAAATAATGCTTTACAAAAGTAACATTTTCTATTCCTTCCAAAACTATGAGCTATCGAAAATATTTTTATTTCTGTGGCCCTATGCAAGAACAACCAAGTCAACATACAATAATGTTGGAAATATCGTGAAAAAATGTTCCTGGGAATAATGCCGTTAGAACTTTAATCTGAAGTTTCACACATGTTTACACTTATAAATAAAATTGACTTTGATTTTTCCTGCATATAAGAATCCTTTGAACTCTCTTTTTATTAACTCTTAAACGTGGTACAAATTACGGAATGTGCTTTTGTCACTTCTGTTAGGAGTTTAGGTATATCTCTTGCTCATGTTCAAGTGTGCTCTCTAACTCATATATAATCAAATAAACAAATGTTACTAGAAACCACTTACGGTGGTATTCTCAATCGCGAGTTAACCTCGGGTTATCCCCGAACCGGAAGTAACTCGCAGATTGTGTGTGTGTGGCGAAATATCATTATTCTCAATTGCGGATCGCGCCAAATCCACGGATTATTCATCCAAAGGTAACCCGCCGATTCTACCAAAGGATTTCGGAGGGTAACTCGCGGATTTCGATCACACGAATCTGTTTGTAATCAAAGATGGACGTAACAAAGAATATGTCACGTGATTATCAGTGTCCAATCACAACGACTGTAACATCTTGCCCACAAATAACTCACGGATTAGGTAATCGTCAGTTCGAGAATAAGAAAGGAGAATTATCCACGAGCTATCGGCGAGCGAGGGTTACCCAATCCGTGAGTTTTCTTTTCAATAACTCGCGATTGAGAATACCACCTTTAACTGTTAAGGTGAGGATGGGAAGATGGTAACAACTCAAGTGTATATCTAGTTAATTGACAGTGGTTCGAAATTGCAATTGCAGTGTGATCTTCATGGGTATTAAAATACAGAATTATTATTCCTAATTGCTTAAATATTATATTTTTTCTGAGGGTATTGAAGTTATTGCTGCCGCATTTCATATTGAAACTCTTTTTAAAACCAATGGAAGAACGGAGCGGCTCTTTTGTATATCTTACCGCCCATTATCTGTCTAATCATTTTAAAATCGCAGTATCAGTAATCAGCTGTAACAAACAGAAAAAGAAAAACTTAATGCCTTTTTTGAAGTGATTCCTTCAATAAATTTCGTACAATCCACTAAATCAGAGGTTCCCAAACTTTTTTGTCTCATAGACCCCTTGCCATGGTTTTCGATTTGGGGTAGACCCCTGCTTAACTAATACTGAATTTTTGCAATTTTATCAACTTGTATGTCTTTTTGAACAGCTAGTACTACTACTTACATTAAAAGAATTAAATTTCTAACTGTAGTGAAGTATAGCGTTTAAAATTCAAGAAGCACGTGTTATAATGAATTAAAATAAAATTAAATTAATACATAAAATAATGAATAGCAAACAAATGCTTTTAATGAGAGGGATGAATCTGGTACTTTCAATAAAAAATGTTCAATGTCAATCTAGAAAAGTTTAACCCTTTTTAGTTTTTGTCCAGTTTACTTTCCCTTTCTTTTTTTGTTTTTGAGATTGCAAACACACTGAAACTCCCTCTCACTAGGAAAAGCAATTAAAAAATTTTCCCGATATTCCATAATTTGGGACAAATAACAGGTATGTGTCTTTTTAAAGCCAAAATTGCTGTTTCTAAACTTTATTTTAAGATCTTCGTTAGGGCCTATTTTGATCAATTCCTATTGTAATATGACTTTTTTTTCAATATGACTGTATGAATTCAATTCCTGTTGTGATATTATCAGTCAAAGCATTCTCAAACCTAGTTTCAAAATCTGAATAAAGGGCATTTAAACGTTAAACGTAGGTTAGAATGTCCTGACAGATGGTCTGTGGCAAATTGAAAAAATTCTCAATGTTCCGATGTACTTCTTTAGATTAATTAATTCTGGAAAGAAATGCTGAAATGGTCCTTGTCTTAGTAAAAGTTATTCTATCAACTAGTGACACCAAAAATTAACCACACCAAATTTAATAAATAAATCAGTTAAATTAGTAAAATCTGGTTTCCACAAGATTAAATTTTTTTAAAGATTAAAGTCACAATCGGGTTTAACGAGAGTCACTATCATAGACCCCCATTTGCACCTCATGGACCCAAAAATTATTTTTTCGCTCCCGTGGACCCCTTGCAGGTTGTCATAGACCCCTGGGGGTCTATATAGACCACTTTGGGAATCACTGCACTAAATAAAAGTCAATTTCGCTTCAGAGGTTAAAAAAAGAGGAAAAGATGTTCTTTAGAATCATTCAAAATAAGCATATTGCTGTTATTTTCTTGAGAATTCATTCCAAGTAATAATAATAATAGGCCTAACTTATGCAGTGATAATAAAACTCAGTCTTACTAATGGTTACTAAATTCAGTAATTTGCTAACTTATGAAATTCCATTCAGTACTTTCAGAGCAAAATTAGAAACAATTTGAATTTTCTAGTCAATTAAAAGAAGGGAATTCCTATTTCATGAGTTTTACTATCGATATTGAATGATAAGTTAGTGAACAACCTTCAATTCTTCAAAAACCCTATGCGCTAATCAGTGACGATTTAAGCTCATTTTGAGCCCTGGGCGCAAAAGATCTACAGGCTCCCTTGGCACTGGTGGATCGAAATTTAAAACCAAAAAATCTGGTTATGCCCAGCTTATCCGGACCCCCGGGATAAACAGGCACTGATGCTAATAAAAAAAGCTACAGCATACATTTAAAAATAAAATTTTAAGAGTTCTGACGCACATAATTATATATCCGGCTACTGTCATTAATTATGTGTCAGTCACGTATTTTTTCTTCAATTCCTACTATTAGCTCGCACTGTCTATATATTTAATTATTTATATATTTGTATATTTATTTATTTATCTTGGTGGAATTTTCAATCGTTCATAAAATACATTTTAAAGGGCTGAATTGAGATGAAATTTTATATACAGGATTATTTTAAATTACAATACAATAATTTAATTATAATTAATAAAAATTAATGGATTAAAACTAATTATTTAAAGAATTACAAATACAGCCGCGTTGGCGACTTAGCGACCATTTTGGTGACTTGCGTCAAAACTTGAAAAGGTTTTTTTCTAACATGTTAAAGCATTCAGTTGGACTGAAATTAAAAGGACACACAACACGATACTTTAATGATAATTAAAAAAATTAATGACCACTTAATGTTATGATTCTGTCCTATGTATATACATATTTATATTAATCGTAACTATTAAATAAAAAGTAGTTAAAATAAAATTTTTCTTTGTTGATCTAAGTAGAAATTGACTTAATTTTTTTTATTATTATTATTTAGAATTTAAACTGTATTTGGAGCTAATGACCCAAACGATTTACCGAGAAACAAGATTGCATTAAATTTCCGTGAAAAATCCAGGAAAGTTGATTCGCCAACACAAGATTTTATTTAATTGGTTAATTGTAATTCATCTCAATCCTACAGACTACTTGTGTTTCTTTAGTGGCGGTTTTTGATGAATAACTTCCGAGTTTGTAAGCATATTTAATATTCGTAAACGGATCTAAAATCTACATAAAATTGCGAACAAAATGATACAAAAAACATTTGCTTTATTTAATTATTAGTTGAAAAAATGTAAGAAAAACAAAGAAAATTCTTCATTTTTATTAGTAACGCAGTATTTTTCTATAGTACAATAGAAATGTTTAAGCACAGAACTTGAGGTATGGCAAAATATCTTTGAATTTATTCAATTCCTACTATTTTAGTTCACTCTCTCCTCCTATATATATATATATATATCTTATTCAAATTTTCAATCGTTATTAATTTCTTTATATTCTTCCATTCAAAGTAGCAATTGACTTTAAAAAAATTTTATATTACTTGTTAAAAGGAAATTTGTTATGTATATCAACTATCGTTAATCTCATACTTAGGAGATTAGCTTCAGTTTCTATTTTGTGTTTTATTATGATGTTTTGTTTTTCATGACCATTGCTTAGGGTTACTGCAAATATATACACGTCTTTGTGAAAGAATTACGCGTAACTGATTATTAAAGATGTAAATATTGAAATATATACGAATAATGAAAATGCATATGAGTAAAATACATATATTTGAGAGAGAGAGAGAGAGAATATATATAAAGTTAATAAAATAACAATAACTACTTAATTCCAAAAATACATAGATATAAATTACTGCATTTTTCAGATGCACCTAACTATTTGGACTAATTTCTGTTATTTTTGGCAACATTTACTCCAACTCACTCTGTCGAAAAATTATTTGTATTTATTTATTATTCACTTTTATGTATATCACGAACTTTTTGTTCATTTATGGACTGTAAAGTAGTTAAATATTTGATAAATTTTAAATGTTTAAGTTTTGCATATTTTTTGTTTGAATATTTTACTGTTTTTTAAACCTTTTAGTTTTCAGATATACTTTGAATTTTCATATGAATTTTTTTCTTGCTGTCACTTGTTTGGGTGTATTATAAGCGGGTATGTTTCCGATATAATATGCATATTAAGTAAATAAATATATACATAAGTAGTTACATTAGTAAATGAACCTCGTAATTCTGAACCATAGTCAAATGCCGAGGACGATACTTAAGCTGCCACTCACCTCTCCTAACTTCCACACCACACTAACTGGAAAACGTTTGATCCTCGACATATTTAACATGCCCTCTAAGCGGTGGGTTTTCAGTGGTACTGGGTTCGAACTCGTGACACGAGTCACGACCACTAGACTACCGCGGTTTGACTCGATAGTTGCAAATGATACTTTGAAAGCCAGCTTAATATCTTTAACTAGCTGCTTTGTTACAGTTTGGAGATTCTATCTTACACAGTTTTCGAAGATAAAGGCATCCAGTACAAGGAAATCAAAACATACTTCTGAATGAAACGAAATCATACGATCGGTGTCAATCTTCTTTCCTTTTAGATTTTTTTTTATTTGGTTATTCGACAGTACGGCACTCTTAAGTGTACTTTTTCATGCAATTCAAGATAAAAAAAAATATATTAACTGAACATATTTCAGAAACAACATGGAAATTCTAACAATTTGATCTCTGAGTTCATTCAAAACATTTTTTACTTTTAAGGGAAATGCTTATAGGTATTGGTTCTCTCTCTCTCTCTTTTCCTTCACCATAGTGTAATATTGTAAATTATAAAAAGCTCGGATGAATTTTTTTCTATTAAAAATATACCGTGTTATTTTTTTTAAAAAAAAAAAGAAAAGAAATTTTTTTATGATAAAAAAATAATAGTTTTGTAATAGGCAAATCAGGCAATTACATTTTAAGGATACATGTGATTCTTGTACAGAATAAAATGTCATTGATGAAAATTTTCTTTGCTTGATGCAATATCTCTGATATCTATTCTAAAAAAGGATATACAATTTTATAACTTTATAAAGAAGAATGAAAAACAGAAATTCTCTCAGAAAGCATTTTTCAGCATAGTTCCCCCATCTTTACTTGCATTTTGTCTCTAGTCTCAATTTTGTGGTTTTTTAATGAGTTATTCAACTTTTATTTTTGCTTCAACACTTGTTTGATACTTCATTTTTTTTCTACGTGAATTAGTGATTTACTTAGAAATGTACGCGTTTTCTTTTGCAATTGTAAACACTTTAAAAGAAGAACTTTACTTGAATGCGATAAAAATGCTGCTGCTTTTGAGAAAATATAATGAATTGGAAAGAATTTTTTTTCCGCTTTTTTTTTCTGTTTTATTTATGTTATTTTAGTAATAACAGAAATCGATGAATATAGAAACGAAGAAACATTTAAGGTATCTGACTACGTTCGGAACCGTGATTTTGCAAAAGCGTGTAAATGGATAATATTTATGATATTTAGCGTCACTTAGATTAGAAAATGTATATAAAATTGAGTTAAGAATAGTATTACAATAAAAAATTATTTATGTACAATATTTTGACAAAAAATGAACATAGAATAACACATTTTCAAAATATTCTCCTTTTGTAAAAAATGCTTCTATTGTGTATTAATATTTTGCCTGTACTCAGCTCAGACCTCTGTACAGAGGCTCAACTAGAATTTTTGAAATGCATAACTTAGAAGTCGGTTTATCCCTATTTTACGAAAACAGAAGGGAGAAATTTTAAGAAAATACGCCGATAATTATTTCAAATGGTTGTAACTCTAAAAATAATGTGAATTTTTCAAAACTCATAGTTGAGCCTCTGTACAGAGGTCTGAGCTATATACAGGCAAAATATTAATACAATAGAAGCATTTTTTACAAAAGGAGAACATTTTGAAAAGAGGTTATTCTAAGTTAATTTTTTGCCAAAATATTGTATTTAAATATTTTTTTTTGTCATAATGTCCTTAAAATAATTTTATACATGTATTCTAATCTAAATGACACTAAATATCATGAAAATTATACATTTATGTACTTTTTTAAAATCATGGTTCCGAACGTAGTCGGATACCTTAACCCTTTTGAAATGATTCATTTTTCTGCTGAAGTAATCAATGGCTTATGGTTATTATTGGTATTTATTTAATTCAATTATGTCTAGTTTCTTAAAAAGTAGTCATTCCTCGTGTGTTTCACAATTTAATTCACTTAGAAATTTTCTAGATTTTCTGTCTAATTCATATTTTTTGTTTAAATGTATGTTTCTATGGAAACGTACGAGTAATATGCTAATTGAAATGTTCAAAGCATCAATATGTTTCTAGATATAAAGAGTGTTGTTTGCTTGTTTACAAAAGCATGAAATGGGACAAAATTTCGTGTATGAGTGAATAATGGATTTTATGGCGCAAAAGCCAAATTAGGCTATTTTGCTCCAAGCAATTGCTTAAAAAAACAAATTCAAAAGAAAATACGACAATGATAATGAAGTTTTATAGTTAAAATACCTAGTTAAGTAAAATCCTATTAAAAAGGTTGTAATAATTATCCTAACGAAAAAAATTATAAATTATATCAAGTATGATAGGTAGAAAAACAAATTATAGATTTCGATGTTTGATCGATATTAAACAATGTTTGAAGCTCATCTTGGCATGCCAATCCTGTGGACCAGTGCTTTTAAAACTAGAGTTCGTGACCTTTAAAAACAATTAAATGAAAATATCGATCAAATCTAAATAATACTGAGGAAAAACTTCGTCCGACGTCGTTGACTATTGTTCCATAATTAAAAATAATCAATCACATCCCTTCAATTGATACTCACATCTTGCATAAGCCGTTGTTAATAAAAGATGATAATCTCATAATGACTACACTTAGCAAACAGATTATAGTTTATGCATGATTTACTGTATAATTACATTATATAATGTATTTTTTATTTTGTTACATAATTAAAATTTCTATATCTCTATATTCAAAGTAAAAACTTATTGCAGATGATTATTACTGTAAAACAAAAATATAATATAAGTAAAACCCATATAGAAGTGCCCAAACGTATATAACCTTGGCTCAATTTTTGTATACACAAGCTTTCTGTACAAAAAGAGGATTGCCACCCTGAAAAGCCTAAGAACCTCTGCTATAGACTCATCGACGTCATAAAGAATTATATAAGAATTAAAATTCCTTAGAATAAAAATGGTTTATTATTATAAATTTATCACATTTTTTCTAGATAAGTTACCTCCATATTCTAATATTAAATAAAACTACTTATTATTATTCTTTTTAATTCATATGTAATCCTAGTGTCCCTAAAGAAATCGTAGTATGTAAACTCTCTTTTTAATTTTTTATTTCGATTGCTCAGTGTTATTAACATAAAGGGGGAAGGCTGGCTGGCTACAAAACATGTTCAACCCCACATTTATACAAAAAATTTTATGTATAAGAGCTGTCCTATATAAGTCAGCGATGTTTATAATCCTGTAACATCCAATTTTTACATATTATAAACTCTACTATATTTTTAATTTCTCATACATCCTTCAATGTCTGGTTATCTTGCAATTTTAATTTTTTTCAGTTTTGCTTATTGAATATTCATCTCTCTTTTGTAGAGAATTTTTACTATATATATATATACAGTCGAACCACCATATTACGAACCTCTATATTGCGTATTTTTCTATATAGTGAACTTTTTCCTGGAACCAAGAACCTTTCACGATTTTCTTCGTAAAATAACCTCCCAATAGCGAAGTGAATTTTCTCTATAACAAAATTTTTCTCTTGTAATTCAATTTTTTTTCTCCCTATTTTTGAAGCATTTCTGGACATTTCCACTTGATCTGTATTTTAACACATTTTATGGTTGTCATAAATATTGAATTGGTTTTATAAGGTGCTTAACTCGCCGAGAGCAATAGAATTCTGGGCGTTTCAACCAAGAAGTGCAACCTTTAATCCCTGTTATCCAGTTTATTGGAAACATCTTCGATATCCCTTTTTACCCTTATTGAAGTTGTCTCGTGTCCCCGTGCCTTTGACTAATCTCCATTCATTTGTTGTGTTGATCCGTCGTACTGGTAACTTTGTTTCCTGTAGTTCGAAAATGTCAAAATGTATCAGCTTGAGCAACAAAGAAAAAAAATTTGATTCTTCAGGAAGTGGATAAAGGCTTCAAGAAAATTTTCTTGCAGGTTTTTCTTTCTTTTTTTGATAGGTAAGATATATAAAATCAATATATATTAATTTACAAAAAGGTGGGAATAATTACTTTTTTTTAATTATATAGTGTTTATGAATTTAAAACTTGTTTTATGCGGTTTATAAAGAAAATGGAAAGATAACCTCTATAAAACGAATTTTCCATAAAACGACCTTTTTTTCGGGATTTCGCCACTTCGTTATATAAAGGTCCGACTGTATATATATATATATATATATCTAGTACTTCTCCATTGTTATTTTATATTACTATATATATATATATATATATGAAATAGATCGAAGTAGTGTTGGCCGGTGTAGAGTAAGTATCAATTTTGATTTAGTAATGACGTCTTCAGAATAGCTTTACCTCCTTTATTATAGGCACACATCAGCAGATTAAAGCACAATTACGTTACATTTTAAGACATTGAATAGACAGTGGCATTTTGGAGGACACAACACAAAGACAAATAAGCTGCAAGTATTTACAATCTTACGTGATGGCGGCAAGCAGAGAAAGAGCACGATTACATCAGATTTTATGTTCATATACCAACAATGCACAAGCGCGTGACTATTACGTAATAGTAGTTCTGATTGGCTAGAATGCGCGGGATACAGATTTAGGTTTAACCGATTACGATTAAGATTACAATGTTTTATTTTAAACTTAAGAATGTGAAAGATTATTTATAGATCATTAAAGAGAGTTAATTAAAAGTATGTTAGAGGGAATTATTACATTTATATATATATATATATATAATATGCATATTACCCGAGATGTGTAAAAGCTGCAACCTTAAAAGGACGAAAACATTGCTCTGTAAAAAAAGGGGGTATGAGCCTTAATCTTGATACCCTTTCTTCTGTTTCTTATGTAAAATGACCTTTTGAATTCGAATAGGATCTCTTTCTTCTTTTTTTCTTTTTTTTTTTTTTTTTAAATTAAAAATAGGGGAGTGCCTTTCCCCTATTTTTATTATTGTTCAACAATTTTATAACTATTATTTTGATATAGAGAGGGTGGAGTATTATTTTAACAGATAAAGGTCTTGTGAGGTGTTACAAAGTTCTAAGACATGCGGCTTGAGTGAACAAAGGAAGGCTTTGGCTTTTAAATTTAAATAAATCAATAAAAAAAATTATCGGTTTTCCATTTTTTTTTCTTTTTACTGGAATCTGGAATGAGTAAAAAAAAAAAGTGTGAAAACAATTGCGGGTAAAAAAACAGAAAACCGAATCTATGAAAGGTTGCCACCTCTCTCTCGGGCACCTAGATATGTGGGAGGTAGGGAAGAAACACTCGACATGATCCAATCTATTTATTTATCACAAAATGAAAAGACACAATTTCAACTAATAATAGTAAGAGAATGTCTCAATGCTAACCGCGAAAGTGGAACAACGACGGTAAAACATGAACGATTAGGAGACTATCAAACTTGATCCTTACTTAATAAAGGACCTAACCGATCATCCGATTTAATCTAATATCAATTCAATCTCAGTGAACAATCGCCACTGTAAAGCTTCCTCCTAATGAATTCTTAATCGCAATAATTCAAATATGATACCTTCAGTAACAATCTCATCTAATTCGAGTATATCTCCTCTCCTACTCTCTTTTCAAGCTAGAAAACTTCGATTATATATAGTAAGTTAATTTGAATATCACGATTTTCTTCTTCCGAAGGATTGGTTGTGAATAATGCGAATTGATAGCCCAAAGATTTCCCAAGAGGATTAATTGAAGGATCGCTTATCGATCCGTCATAAATCATTTTTATTGATTTATTAGAGCTTAAGGCAGAGGCTCTTACCTTAAACTGTAAGTACTAATATAACTGAACTTAAGGTAAGCACTAAGGTAAGGTACCTTTAACGCTCGAGGGCCATATCAATAAATCCACACTGATCCACGGTCCACATCAATAAATTTACAATAATCCGCGGATCACACGACTGTCAACAAAATATTGTATTCAAGAAATTTAAATAAGAAAGGGAGGCTGGTTTTGCACTACAACAACTGATTCTTAAGGAAGAGATGGTGTTACAAATTTGTATATATGTATCGGTTTCAAAAACGATAAATGGAAGTCGAATTAAAATACTTTGTGTGCTAAAGCTAAAAGTCCATCTTTTCTTTTGAAAACTTCTGCGATTTTATGCATAGTCAGATTTTTTTTATATTTAAAATCATTTAAGATATAAAGAAATTTTTGAAAAATTCGTTATTTTAAGAAAATTTTATCTCAAGTGGATATCAAGCATATCAATAAAACGTTTTAAATATCAAGAATAACAGAAAAAAGGGAGTCTTACGACAAAAAACTGACAGAGCAATTTTCTTCAAAGTGCCTCAGATTCAAATGAAGGACCACTGAAATGCCCTCAATGGGCCATTCGTGGCCCGCGGGCCACGGGGTGAAGAACTCTAGTTTAAGGAAACTCCCCCCTCCTTCCTACCGTTACAAATGTTTATTTTGTAGAACTGTTCATCTCTGTAACGCCTCAGAAGACTTTTTAAAGCTTAAAATAATCCTTTTTCTTCTTTCAAATCAAATTCGTAACCATGAAATTACCAGTGATCAAAATAAGGAAGAAATAAAAGGGTCGCCCGAATAAACGTTGGGTGATAAAACAAAACGAAAAGTAGAAGTAATCATTCACAAAATAAATATAACACAAAAATACTTATAAAAGTTTGATACTATTTTGAACTTTCAGCTTCGAGTTTAATGAGTTATGTTAAATTTAAAATTAGACGTTAAAAGTTACTCAAATTACATCTAGAGACTGAATCACGAAAGTATTGTTAAGAGTCTCTGCAAAAGTATTTTTTTTTTTAAATATTCTTAACTAATAATAAATTCTAAGATTGAAAAAGAAGTAACAATACAGGGTGAACCAGAAGTAGTGCCCTGATTATAAAAATTCATTACAAAATAAGTGTTTATTATAATAATGTTTGAGAGGCTTGGACCTCTCTCTCGAGCATCTAGATGTGTGTGTGGGAGGTAGGGTAGAAACACTCGATATGATCCATTTTATCTATTTATTTACCACACACAAAGAACAGACACAATTTCAACTAATAATAGTAAGAGAAAGTCTCAATGCTAACAGCGACGGTAAAACGCGAACGATTAGGAAACTATCAAACTTGATCCTTACCTTAATAAAGTATCTAACCTATCATCAGATTTAATCTAATATTAATTCAATCTCAGTGAACAATCGTCACTTTAAAGTTTCCTCCTAATAAGTCTCAAATCACAAATAATTCTAATATTATACCTTCAGTAGCAATCTCACCTGACTCGAGTATATCTTCTCTCTCTCCTACTCTCTCTCTCTACAAGCTAGAAAACCTCGACTATATATAGTAAGTTAATTTAAATATCACGATTCTCTTCTTCCGAAGGGTTAGTTGTGAATAATGCGAACTGATAATCCAAGGATTTCCCAAGAGGATTGATTGAAGAAATGCGTATAGATCCGTCGCAAATGTAACTTTTGTATCACTAGATAAGTCAGTTTTGGTAGTTTTATTGCGCAGTACATGGTGCAAATGCTCCTTCAAGAGTGACCTAGGGGAACATTTGTGAGGAAGACATCATTTTTTGGACAAAAAAGCGTCGATTCAAGAGAAAGCTTTGGTTTCACGAAACGAAATCGCTTATTAATACTCAGTATAAATGTCAACGTTGTTATAGAAGCAACCCTCTAAATGCAAACTCAATAAAGGGATAGCATAAAATGTTTAAAGAAGCAGGGAGCGTTCAGGATGTGAAGCACCACCCCGTGGGTGCCCCATTTCTACATTATCTATGCGACCTGTATCTGTAGGAAAGAACGAAGAATCACGCAAATCTGCCATCTTATGTGTCTATTAAGATCTCTTAACTTAAACACTATATACAATAATAATAATAATCAAATTAAGCAAATCTGGAGTGAGAAGACACAATTCGTATTACCAAATAATCGCGTAATTGACCCCTATATCAAACTTTACAGATTCCCTCTAATCTCATTAATACACGCAGTTTCCTCATATCTTAATTTAAGACTCTTACCGCTGTAGCCTAGTTAACAGCTATTATCTTGGTCCTAACTAACGTGGCTTTACTCCTTGTGGAATGGTATCCACCTTTAGCTTGAATACACAGGTTCGGGTAGGTTAATTCTTGAACTTGGAATTTCCTTAAAGTTTAACTTAAGCGTTTCTAATCATAAACATAGATCTCATATAGCAACTTCACCCCTTGAACGTTAAACTTCTACTATATATAAGATTCCTAATTTGCATTCTCACGTTTTTCTTCTCGAGTTGGTTGGAAAGAATTGCCTTTCCGGCCCCAAAGAACTCCAAGAGGGCATTAATGGAAATCGCGATGAAAGCCCGTCACAAGTGAGTGTGTTGTGACGTCTCTCGCGTCTTTCCGCTAACATAACTCCTATGTTCTTTGACGGCCACGATTAATGGCAAAACTTTTCCAACCCAATACCAAGAAGATAAACGATCATAATATGTAAATGAGATATACTATAAAAGGATAGAAGCTTTGATGATAAGATATAGCGCGGCAAGCTTAGAGATAGTAGTGTGGAATTATTCTGATCGATAGCGTGACAAAGCTTAGTGTGAAATCTTGCAGATCAAGAGTTAGCAGTCCGATAGTTTAGGAAAGAATAGAAGCCTAAGATAAAGAAGTTGGAATCATCGTATATATATAAAGTTTATAGATATCATTCTCTAGGTAAAGGAAGGAGAACTGAAAAAGGTAATATTTGATATAAGTAATTAGATGAATAGGATTATTAATGATAATTGAGATAAAGGATCTAGTTGCGTGATCTGACTTAAATACACGGTTTAATTTGGGTGTTAACTCTCACTTTAATTAAAATTGTCAAATTAGAATTTAAGTAATATAAGTTATTCTTAATAAAAGTTGTATTAAGAACTACTATGTCTCATCATTTTGATAATCCCACACCTATAGCTTACGCGGAACCGGCACGACATGGTCATCACAGGATGGCTATGTCGCAGTGTGAGTCACACTAGTGTGAGGGAAGCAACTGTTGAACACATTCGACAATCATTTCAACAGAGTCCTACTAAATCAACTTATGAAGCAACACGTGTGAACTTCAAATATCGCAAACAAGTTTGGGAAGTATTCCTCCTAAAATACTTAGGTTACATGCTTACAAAGTGAAAGACATGCTAAAGAACATTTGGCGGGATCTGAGATACCGCTTAGACATTCTTCCGAGTTACCCAGAGGGCACACATTAAAATTGACTAGGATAAATGATCTTCTCAAAAGTACTTGCAATGTATCTAAACAAACATATATCTAATTACATTAGTTTGAACATAATAAATATTTATAATCAAGTTAAGATTTTGGTTCACCCTGTATTGGTAATAACTTTAGAGATAGAACTTGCAATTTTGAAAAAATCGGCAGAATCATAAATAACTGAAAATTGGAACTTCAGATGACAGTAATAGCTTTACGATTAATTTGATTACTGAACCGTTGTTTGAAATTAAGATTATTTTTACTAAAATCTTCTTCACACTTTTTTTTTCTAATTTTTGTTTCAGATATTTCGAACGATCTCTCGCACTATTAAATTTTATATGATGAAAAAATATTTGTGAAACAATGAATACTTCATTACATTTAAAGAGATCAAAAATTTTTACAAATTACTTGCCAAGCGACATAAGCTTTTTTTTCCCTAATCAAGTTGAGAGATAGCGTACCATAGTTTTATCTTAATTTTAAGAATTTCGTCTGTGTATTAATTTGTGAATCAAAATTAAATACTTCTCAGAATGATTCATGGGAATTCACACACATTGAGATATTTTCAAATAATAATTCTTTCTTTAATTTTTTTTTAATGTATTTACGGCTGATTGATATTTTTTCAGTAAGTAAAGACTTTTTTAGAATCATGATTAAGGACTGATAACTCCAGTTTTAAAAACTGGGATGATTAGCTTAAGAATTACATATACTGTCCGACATTCAATATTTTAGGTGTGTTTCTATACTTAACCTAATCAGCGAAATTATTAACGAAATTGAACGTCAAATCTAAATGCGAATATAATAAATTTTCAAAAAAATCAACACAAAGCATTTAGTGCTATAATTTATGTACTTCTTTAAAAGTTCCATTGTAATTTTTGCTCCATTATTAAAGCAATTTATTTTGTTTACTCTCGAGATTTTGATATTGTTGCGAATTTGCGTGGGTGAAAAAGCAGCCGACGACTCCAATTATTTGAATAATAACAAATTTCTTAATAGACAAGGACGAACAAATGACTACAATAGAAGACAATCGACTTATATACACAAAAAAAACATTATAACAGATAATTTACAGAAAATGAACACGCACTTGTTATTAACATGCTTTACAGTGTTCCAGAAATGGTTCTCTGGAACAATTCTACTAGCAGAAACTCAAACAGATGAAGTCTCTGTCTTATCTCAGCAAAGCACAAGCAGATTCTGAGCTCGACTAACTTCCGAACCCCGCCGACCTTTATATAGCCTCATGAAAATTTCTAGAAAGGTCTCCCATGGAGTTCTCGATGGTTCCTCGGCACTATAAATTTGCCAAATTTGTCGCCAAGGGTGATGAAATCGCTAATCTGGTCGTCATCCTCACATCTTTTAAAGGAATCATAATCTTGTTCGAGTTCATGTCGGGAAGCGAGCTTTTCCTGTAAGACAATTTTTCCCTAGGAAAGTATTATTGCGGGGATAACATCATACCTGGCATGTTCCAATATTTCTTTTTATTTTTTTTTTAAAAATTACGTTGCAGCAATACAAAGTCTGTGTTCAACTGTGTTCAATGTAATTAAATAATATTCGCGATAAAAATAACATTTGCATGTTTCTGATACATAAAGTAAATAATTATCATTTGTTCCCTAATTATTAGAGGAAATAATAATTGATGACGTTGAAGATTTATTTTTCTTCAAAACATCGTAATAAATATTTAAAAGCGGAGCAAAAAGAAATGTATTAGATAGCTGCATACAATGATGAGGCTAGATCGATTAAAAGGTTTCAAAAAAGAACAGGTGGCTCACGGTTTGAACGGCAAAATGCCATTTTTGCTTAAAAATGGTTTATTTTCTATATTTTCGTGTATTACTTTCCAAGAATTAGACAATCAATTCGTAAGCATCTGTTAATAGGTACTGCTCTCAAAAGCATCGTTTTTTGTGACATATGCATTAAACTAGCATTTAATGAATCGATTTCAATTAAGAACATCCACGATGGGGAATTCATAATTTCTACCAAGGAATGCAGTTTTAAGTTTTAAACGGGCCTTTTTTTTTCTTTAAAATTTTTTTATTTGTATTACCTTTTTGTTTGTATAAACCTGTTTAAAATTGTTATAGATAATAATTGTTGTTGTTGTTTCTTATCCCAGATGTGGTGTACCTTAGCTACACCATCTCCGTAAAACCAAAAATCGCCAAAAATCCAAAAATAAAATAGGATTTCCTAAAATTTTGTCAATAGTAAAATTCAAGCAATTAAGAATATGACCGAGGGGGTGGCCAGATCAGTTTTGCACCTATGACATTCTGGAAAGACTTTCCGTCCCTGTTCAAAAGTAAGAGATTTGATATGACCACTAAAAAGCGTGATAGAGCCATCTGCTGATCCCTAGGAATATTAAGTTGGTGACACCAACGAGGTTTTTTCCCGGAATACCAAGGTTGAGCAGGGGGTATTCTCCAAAATGCATTTAATTATATCCTTTTAATGGAGGAAAGTTAGGCAAGCGTTACACCTCAAGGTGTCAGCAGTGGCAGATTTGGCCAAACTATCGGCTATCTAGTTACCATTCAATCCAATATAGAAGGGGACCCATTGAAAGTATATAGTGTCTAGAAGAAAGTCGAACCACAAGATCCAGAATATTTAAGCTGATCATATCCCCAACAGATGTTGCCGCGGTAGCCGAGTGGTATAGGTATCGGATCGTGGCTCACCTTGTCACGAGTTCGAGCCCAGTACCAGTAAAGACCCACCGTGTAGGGCAGCAATGCACGTTAAATCTGTCGAGAGCTGAAACTTCCTCCCGTTGGTGTGGTGTGGTAGCTAGGAGAGGGGGTGCCAGCTCAGGTGTCGTCCACGTCACTTGACCATGATTCAAAATTACGTGGACCGTCGCCAAAAGCCCTCGTGTAGCTGAAGAGTGCGACGTTAATATTCAATCAATCAATCCCAACAGTTGTCCAACGAGAAAGGTTCTTTATTGAAGCACGATTGTCAGTCAAAATCCAAATGTGTCTGAAGACAAGGTCAGAAGCAGTGTCAATAAATTGCAATGTTTAGACCTAAAAACAGAACAGCAGTTATTATTCCTAATTTTGATGTCGAATGTACTATCAGGTGTCTCAAAGTGCACGCCACTTCCAGAAATACCACCGTCGCCCATGCTGCTATCAGTATAGAATTTTAATGCCGAATGAGGCATCCCATGAATTGTCTCCAGAGCAATCTGTCTAGTAAATTCTGGTAAATCAGACCTTTTAAACACCTTGCTCAATCTGGAAATGTATTCGATCAGAGTCGAACTTAAAATGGGAAAAAGGACTTTAAGGCAGTGCTTCTCAAAGTTTCGATACCTGCGACCCAATTTTCAGTCATAATTTCTTCGCGCCCCCCTCCCCTATTCAAACAATAACAATGTATTGAATTCAATAATAATAATGTACTGCGACGTAAATCTACAATACGAATTTAATTACAAATCTCGTACAAGTTATTAAGATGAGTATTAAATTTTTTATATAATTTTATATATGACAAGCCCATGGAGTCGCTGGTAATTGTTAAGGTATCCAACTTGTTTAAAATCATCATTTTCATCAAAAAAAAACGAAATTTATTTTATAGCCCTTTTTTTGTAGCCTGTTTAATAAGCTTTCTAAAAATGTCGGACTTTTAATTCTGAGTCAATTAGAAAAAAAAGTTATAGCTGTTTTTATTTGAGGTAGTAAGCCCAAATCGAGACCGGAAGTGTGAGTTTTCGGTTTATTTTCACCGGCAAAATGAGATTTTTATTCATTTAAAATATTTTAACGAATTCTTTTTATGTTTAGTAAACTTTATTTCACTTTATAATTTTTTAATAGTTATATTTTGCTTGAAAATAGGCAACGGTTAATTGATTGCAATGTTTGCTTGGATTTAAACGAGTTGCTATCTTTTTATCATATGTGTTCAAAATTAAATCTCTTTTTAACTTTTTTATTAGTACTTTTAAATAGAGTTATAGTTATTTTTAATTATAAATTAAAGTTGACATGCAAAAAACAAGATCAATGATGCCAAAAAAGAAGAGATTTCCAGAGAGCAGAATTTGTAGGAGAAACGTTGAAAAAAAAATCAACGGATCTTAAAAATTCAGCTATTAACTCTATTAAAAAGACTTACAAGGAACTTTGCGATCAAAATCTTCTAAGAAAATGTCTTCACGGGAAAGCTCAGAACTGCAATGAAAGTCTCAACAATGTCGTGTGGAGTATAATTCCGAAGGACAACTTTGTTGAGCTACAAACACTCCGTTTAAGGAATTATATCGCAATAATACTTTTTAATTCTGTATTTGCTGGTCTGTTATCTCTACTTCAAAAATTAGGAATGAAATTATGTTCTGAAATGAAAGGATATTTCTGGTACCTTGACAAAACGAGAATTGTTGGTTCTACGAGGCATTATAAACCAGATGAGAAACTATCTCATAAAAAAAGAAAGACCATTAAAAATGTAAAAGTTTGAAGTATGAGGTTCAGAAAGGCGCAACATACAAATCTGGAGAGTTTTAATACCTTCCTAAATCTTTGAAAAAATTTATTGCAAATATAAACTTTATTTTGCATTTTCTGAAGAATGTTATTTTTGAACATAATGGTTAAGGTATACGACTACGTTCGGAACCATGATTTTGCGAAAGCGTGTATATATAAATGGATAATATTTATATTTAGTGTCACTTAGATTAAAATATTTGTATAAAATTGTTTTAAGGACATTATGACAAAAACAATTATTTAAATACAATATTTTGGCAAAAAATTAGCTTAGAATAACATTTTTTCCAAATGTTCTTTTGTAAAAAAAATGCTTCTATTGTATTAATATTTTGCCTGTATTCAGCTCAGACCTCTGTACAGAGGCTCAACTAGAATTTTTGAAACGCATAACTTGGAAGTCGGTTTATCCATATTTTACGAAAACAGAAGGGAGAAATTTTAAGAAAATACGCCGATCATTATTTCAAATGGTTGTAACTCTGAAAATAATTTGAATTTTTCACAATTCATAGTTGAGCCTCTTTACAGAGGTCTGAGCTATATATAGGCAAAATAGAAGCAATACAATAGAAGCATTTTTTACAAAAGGAGCATTTGGAAAAAAGGTTATTCTAAGTTAATTTTTTGCCAAAATATTGTATTTAAATAATTTTTTTTTGTCATAATGTCCTTAAAATAATTTTATACATGTATTCTAATCTAAATGACACTAAATATCATGAAAATTATACATTTATGCGCTTTTTTAAAATCAGGGTTCCGAACGTAGTCGGATACCTTAACGGTAAGAGTAATATTTCTTAAAGTAAACGAAATATTCTTATGAAATTTTTTGAGTTTGTTCTTTGTATTATAGTGAATGCTTTCTGCTAAAGTTAAGGATAATTTTAAAATTAAGTTATTTTTTAATGTAATTTTATATGAAAAAAAACTTTTTTCAGAAATATTCTGTGTTTTTTATGTCGAACACCTGGATTTCATAATTTTATTGTAAAACTTGAGTTTTTTTTAATAGACAGCATAGTTAATCATTGAGGAATTGTATCCCTTCAAAAATTTTATTTATTTTTGTGATATATATCTTTCTAGAGTTGTGTTAGCAAAAGAGCAATTTTTTGCAATATTTTGGTAGAAATTTCTCAATATTTTGAAAAATAAGCTTTCAAAAAATTATTCTTGCTGTATTTCCGTAGTTTTGCCACATACTTAATTAAAAAACAACAATTAAATAATTATTTAAGTTATATTTTAGAAAATTGTCTCCGAACCCAGTCGGATACCTTAAACTTGTTCGTAGCTTGGTATTGTTAAATTACCAAATACAATGTGCAGTACTGATACATTTATAAATATACTATATCGGTGTAAATGCGTATTTTATTTATTATGCCAGAATGTATTTGGTTTTGCTTCCTTTCAATAAATTAATATTTTTAAATAATGATTTATTTTTGACGTTTCGATATGCTCGCGCCCCCCTCGATGGCTTATCACGCCACCTAGGGGGCGCGCCCCACAGTTTGAGAAACGCTGCTTTAAGGAGTGAGGTTCAACATTACCAGAAAACAGGCCCACATATCACCTGTTCATGAAAAAGGTTAGATAATTGTTTAATAAAGTTTAGATGGTTTTGGGAACATAATAATGGTGCGGAAGGTGCAGAGTCTAAAATAAATGCTTTTACTTTAAATTCTTCTCGGTGTTTCACCACCTCTTCTATATAAAAGAAATTTAAAAACAATATAACGAATAAAATATAATTTCAGGAATTCTTTCTGATTATACACACACACATATACTGTATTTACTTGAATCTAAGCCACATAAACTGAAAATCATGTGCGACTTAGAATTGAGGGAGAAAAATATGTTGTATGGTGTATTCAGATCAATTACAGGTTCATGTATGCATTTAAAAATTTATAATACTGATAAAATAACTAATTATTCACTTCGTATTACTTCTCACTTTAAATTTATTTTAATTTCGTAAAATTGGATGTATCGATATACCATTTTACACTATTTATCATATCTCACAAAATCTTGTTGAGAATTTGGGATGTGGCTTAGAATCGATGGTGGTTTAGATTCAAATAAATATGGCATATATATGTAAAAATTTTCTTAGATTTTCTCTCGGAGAATTTTATTTAATTCATAATGTTCTTAAGCTCTCCAAGACTTCATGTGCTAATTAATTTTTAGTTTACACGCCTGACGAGAAATACACTGCGCAAAAAAAATTAGAGAAGCACATGGATTTAACGAAATTACACAAATATTTCTTTTGATAACTAATGTAAAACAAAACACATCCATAGTCTAAAATATCACAGAAAACGAAAGAAAACTTCATATGCAAATAAACGTGCATGGGGTCAAAAACTAGCAAAAAGGGAATAAGTGTTGTGAATTATGGCCCCTTGAGTGGGTGTAACGTACCTGTCACCGCGCTCAGATCCACGTAGTATATCTCAACGAAAACAGAATGTAACGGATTCTGCCTGTGTGTTTTAATCTTAAACTTGGCTTCCGCATGTCTGGGTGCTGTTGTTTATCTCGGATATTTTCTGTTTAAAATCTTGATCTTGGCTTCTGCGTTCTAGGAGTGCCGTTGTTTACTAGAATATTTTCAGTCTAATATTTTAACTTGGTAATTTAAATTATTAAAAGTTTTGTTTTATATCGAATGTTATCAATAAATCCAGGAAAAGACCAACTTGAATTCCAGTATTATTTGAACATCACCCACACACAATACCAGTATCTACTATCATTTTATTTAAGTATCTACTATCATTTTATTTAGATCATTTATTAAGTGCAGAAATCGTGATTTCGTAAAAGCTGCTCTTTTTCATTGTTTCACTGGTGAAATACAATCTTTCGGCTGTTCTTTAGAGAAAAAGAGAGTGGAAAATATCACGACAACGGGATCTACCGGAATGGCTTGGTGTATTGTCAGGAGGCTGGAATCCGAACAAACACAGAGAACTGTAGCGGATGCAGTGGGAGTGGCAAGAAGTGCCATTGTAAGACTGTGGAATCAATGAAAACGTACAAGCTCATGATTCATACGAAAATTCATGCTGTTCAATGTTTGACGAAAATAGTGCTGGATGTTATAAAAGTTATTTCTCTGAAATTTAGTTCTTGCAGCAATTAAGAATAAAATGTCAGCAAGAGACATCATTTGAGTGACTACGATCTTCAACGAGCAGTTGGACGACTGGAAGCAGGTCAAAGTGTCATGGGTGTATCAAAGAGTGTCATCTCGCTATTAAAGAAGACCACTGAAGGTGGAAATGCTGTGCGAAAGCATGCCGGGGGTCGTGGTAGGAAGATTCCACCTGAAGAGGATCGCTATGTAACACTCGTGGCAAAAAGGAACAGAAATTTCATTCCTGGCCAGATAGCTGCAAACCTTGCAACCCCTGCCGGTACGTATGTTTCAGCAAGAACCATCTCACGGCGATTAAATCAAATTGGTTTGTGTACACGGAAGCCTATTCGTTGCATCCTACTTCAACCAAGCCATCGTTGAGAGAGATTACGCTGGTGTAAGGAACATGTTGATTGGGATCAACAAAATTGGTATGTTCTCCGACGAATCTCATTTCAGTGTGACAAGGGATTCTGACCACCAATTACTGGAGAGAGCGTAGAATACGTTATGCACAAAAGTTTGTGAACGTGATTGGTACGGTCTAGGCGTGATGGTATGGGCAGGCATCATACACAATGGCAGAACGCCGCTTCACATCTTTCAACGAGGAAGCGTTACATCGCAACAGTATTGCAGAGAAATTCTTCTGGGTCATTTTTGTATTTTTAGTGGGTGCTGTAGGTCCAGACTTTCTGTTTATGAACGATAATGCGTGGCATCAAAGAAAGGTTGAGATATCGGACACACTGCAAAGTTAAAATATTCTCTGTATGCAATGGCCTGTTTACTCTCCTAACCTAAATTATATTTAGTATGCCTAGGAGGTTCTTGTCAGACGTGTTGCACAAAGAAAGATCCCTTCCCGTACAGTGCAAGAACTCAAAAAAGCCTTGAGAAAGGAGTGGGACAATATCCCCCAAGGACTCGATAGTTAGGTGAAAAGCATGGAGATCAGATGCAAAATGTGCGTTAGTATCCATGGTCAACACACATTTTACTAAGGTACTCATTTCTGCATCATTCTGACCTGAAGATCAATTTTATTGTGGCTGTTTGGAAATCATCCAAGGAGCATCTTTTTTATTTTTAGACTTTTAATTTTTCGATGTGGCGATATCTGTACCATTTTGCACTATAAGTACACCTCCTCCCTACTAAATATGTACTTAGTTTTATTTCTTCAATCATTGTCTATTCTTAATTATTCCGAAAAACGTAACTGTTCCTTAGATATTCTCAAGCAGTGCATAAACAATATAATTAAGGCGAATAATCGAACAATTTCTAAGACCATCTACCTCACTATATTTGCATATTCATTACTTCTTAAGAAGGAATATTGATTTTCTTTCATTACATAAACAAACTTCAAAAGAACTAGACAGTAGTCTAGCAGATAATAGAAAGATGAGAAATTGTTTTATGGATCGATATATGGATTTCAAATACATGGTTATATATATTTTGTCAGTCCTATAAAGTGAATAGACTTTTGCACTTTATTTCATAATTTTAAATTTAACGTTCTTTGAAACAGCAATTTCGTGCAGTGTTTCACAAAAAATTCCTTTTTATTTCTCATTTCATTGCTGTCTGGAGATAATTATTCCATAAGTGAGAAAGGCACACACACAGCTCACGGTTCATTTCTTACTTGTTAACGAACACATCATAGAGTTTTTAAGACAAGAGTAATTTGCTTTATCCAAAACGATGCATCTTTCATGTTCGTGAAACTACATTTAACGAGTAAATATCTTATTCGTAATAATCAATACTTTGAATAGTGCATATTAGATTCTAAAAAAAAGAGGGAAATTCTAAAAATGTTTACGAAACGAAAAAAGAACAGACCACATCCATTTCAAAATAATACAGAAAGCAGATTCATCACTCCGAAGTGCCAAGAAAAAGAAATTGTTACCGAATCAAGGGCAAAAGTGAACTTTTCATCTTTAAATATTTTCAAAGTGATATTCATTTTTTTCTCTTTAACCGGAATCGAAGCGTTCTGCCATTCCAAAATTGCGGATCTCAATGGCTTTAAAGTGAACAGAAGCGAATCTTTAAAATATCGACTCACTTTAATTATCCAGAATGGTAGCAAATACATCGTTTACACCGGATTGTGCACAAAGGTTTTATTAGGTATAGTAATGATTCTCTACGAAGATTTAACAAAGTGTTTAACTCGAATATTTATAGTTCTATTAACGTTGCTATTTTATACCTCAGTTTATAGAAAACGACAGGCAATGTTGCAGATGACAATTAACCTTAGTCAGACATTAAAAGTGGTCGCAGACTGCTCGCCTAATATAAAGACATACTCATTCATTGCATATTTAATCATGATGCAAATTCTGATCCTAATTTGGACTACATTGCGTTATTTGTCAGAAGACTACATGAATGTGATTCAGAAAATTACATCAGATTCCTTGAGTCACACAATGTACTACTCTAATCTACTCCTCGGGATTATTTTTACCATCGCTTCTACTGTAACGTGCATTGTTCTCTCTCTCTTTTCTATGTACTACAGTCTCACGTGTAATTTTATTCGAGTCCTCTTAAAGCATGTTCTTGAACGAATGGAGGGGGATTTTTTTCCTGGAGATCTAGAAAACATATTTTTAGCGTACGGAGATATCGCGAGGTACATGAGAAGCATGGACGAACATTTTTCTATGCCCGTATTTTTCACAGTTTTCTTCACCATGACCGGATTGTTTTGGGGTGGCTACAGAATCGCATTTCATTCCGGTATAACTAAGATGTATTTTCTTTCCTTGATTATTCCGCTTATCTTTTACTTATCAATTCAACTGATGATCATGGTGTCAGCATCATCTACAAACGAATTGGCAAACGAGGTCAGATGTGTCATTCAGTGCTTGCCTTATGGAAACCCTCCCCAAGATCCCAAGAGGATATTCAAACTTAAAAAGGATTTGAATCGAGATAACTCTTTGACTTTATGGAAGGTTTATGTAATGGACAGGTCTTTGGTAATCACGAGCATTGGTACTCTTTTGACGTACGGAATTTTAATTGGTACTTTGGGAAAAAGTACTTGAAAGAATTTTAAATTAGAAATTTATGCGATTTAAAATTAAATTAAAATTTAACACGGAATATAATTCAACTAAATTTTCTTTCGAGAGATTTTATATTCATAATGTTTTTAAGCTCCCCGTGGTTTTGTGGGATTATTAACTTCTAGTTTACTCACCCAACGGGAAATAATCACAACTCTATCTCCCGAAAACAGAGACGTTAGCGTTTTTAAATAAGGATGATGAAACCCTGCATCACCTGCGTATTCGAACCAATCAGAAAAACCTTTACCGTAAGCTATATGATTCTAACAGCTTCAGGTTTACCAGAACTAGAAAAGGTTCAGATCTCAGGAACGAAAAAAGAAAGCCTCGGTGAACGTCCTGTAAACCACCCGCATTAATGTTTTATTTTGTGTATTTTATGTTTGTGTTGCGTTTTTAACGTAACTAAATAAATGTGAACTTTTAAGGGGACATGGTACGATTTATGCAAAAAATTTTAATTTATGTTTTTTTAATTTTTCTTTTTTTTTTTTTTTTTTTTTTGGTTGCCCCCTATGTATGTATACTATGCTAAACAGATTTTGTGCTCAAAATTTCATAAAAAGCTAGCCAAGTAATTTTTTAAGGAAAAAACTTTAAAATTTTGAAGTGATTTTAAAATGCTACTCCTCCTACATTAAATTGGTGTACATGCGTGAAATTTGATTGACAAGGACGTCAAACTATGTATAATAAAAGTTGGTATGGGTTTTGCGTTAACGTGATTGGTATTCATACAATACTTCTTTTTATGAATGTTTATTGAAAATTCCTTAAAAAATGTATAAATTCTGAGTTAAATTATTTTTTAAAAAATAAGTATCGCTTTGATTCAAAAATACATACCAAATTTTGTTACATGTACTCTTAGCAATAGGTAAAAAAATCAAAGCATTAGGCACAGTAGAAAAAATTGCCTTAGAATTTTAAATGAAGACAAACTAGTTATTTTATCTTTCTGAGATAAGTCAGTTTAAAGTTTTGATTTGCCATAGGAATGTAAATAAAAATGAACGCGTGAAAGCTATCATAATTCTGCGTTTTTTAAGTTTAGAGCTTTCAAATTTTGTGAGGTTATAGAAAAGTATATAAAGAAAAATTTAGGCTAAAAAAATTAAATTTGATTTTTTGACTGATTTTGGTCACTTGAATCGTACTGTGTCCCCTAAACTAACAAGATGTTTCTTTGTCAATTATGCCACAGCAATAACCAAAAATCATTTCCTAATCAATCGATCGGCGTTGAGAAACACGGCTTTAAACACTCGTGCTCATACAAACTTTATTGAGAACTTGGATCCTTTTTCCATTCATATTTATAATTTTCTTTGAGAATGTTTATTTTGATTCGTGGAGCCCCAGAGTTCTAGCGAACGCTGTGAGAAGACCACTACTGTAGTCAATAGCGTAAGAATTTTTTTCATTTATCCCAGAGGTTCCCAAACTTTTTCGTCTCATAAACCCCTTGCCATGTTTTTCGCGGTAGCAGGTAGACCCCTACTTACCTAATATTAAATTTTTGCAAATTTATCAACTTGAATGTCGGTTTGATAGTTGGTGCTACAGCTTTAAAAGCATTAAATTTCTAACTCCAATGAAGTATAGCGTTTAAAACTTAAGAAGCGCATGTTAATGAATTAAAATTAAAATAAAACTAATACATAAAATAACTGAACAACAAACAAATACTTTTAATAAGAGGGATGAATCTGGTGCCTCAATAAAAAATTTTCAACGTTTAATATCAATCTAGTCAGGTTTAACCCTAAATCTCCTTTTGTTAGTAAGTGCCCAGTTCTTTTCTTTCCCTTTATTTTTTTTTTTTTTTTTTTTTTTTTTTTGAGATTGGCAAACTCATTGAAACTCCCTCTCACTAGGAAAAGCAATTAAAAACTTTCTCACGATGTTCCGTAATTTGCGACAAATATCAGGTATATCTTTTTAAAGCCAAAACTGCTGACATCCGTTTCTAAATTTTATTTTTAGATCTTTGTTCGACCTATTCTGATCAGTTCCTACTGTAATAAGACATTTTTTTCCCCAAAGTTTCAAAATGAAATCATTGTCACAACTGCTGTATTACTATAAAAAAAGCAATCTGAAACCTTGTTTCAAAGTCTGAGTAAGTGTATTTTAATGTTAAACGTAGGTTGAAATGTCCTGACAGACTGTATGTGACAAATTGAAAAAATTTGCGAGGTCCAATATTATACTTCTTCAGCTTAATTTTGGAAAGAAATGCTGAAATGGTCCTTCTCTTAACAAAATTCATGCTGTCACCTAATAACCAGAAATGAACCTCGCTAAATTTAGTAAATGCTGAATTGGTAAAAAAAAATCTGGTTTCCACTAGATCAAATTTTTTTAAAGATTAAAGTCATGATCTGGTTTAATGAGAACCATTTTCATAGACCCCCATTTACACCTTATGGACCCCCAAATTAATTTTTTTTGCTTTTGTAGACCCCTTGCAGATCGTCATAAGCCCCTGGGGTCTATATAGACCACTTTGGGAATCACTGATCTATCCCATATGTGAACGTATGGCAAGCAGTTGGACGCTAAACATCTTTGGGTTAAAGGGGGTTTAATAGGAAATTTATATAAAAGTACAAGAATAAACATTTAAGAAATTTAACGTTCAAAGGTACAATGAGCTTACGAGTAACAGTGACGGAAAATTAAATAACGGGGACATAGGTTTACTCGTTTCACTTCGGGGAAGCCACACCCCGACTGACGACATCTTGAATTGTCCGCTAGAGCAGAGGTCGCCAAAGTAGTGGTCCGCGAGAAAACTTCGCTAGTTCCCAGAAAAATGTGTGGAATATACTTGCTCATCACGTTAAGTTATGTTTTAAAATGCATTGAAACATATAATTCGATTCATAACAATACATAAAAAGCTATAAAAGTCAAATTATTTTTCCAGGAGCAAAATAATCCGAAATTGCAAAAGTTCTTGTCCATCAGTGAATGTGTGGCTAGCAAAGCTTGAATACCTGGTGTTGGGTTATTAATTTAATAGACTATACTCTAAATTATTATTTAAATCCAAATTTTTTATTAGTGCGACTTCCGATATGAAGTCTTTCAAACGATCTGAAATATTTTTACACAAGTATTAGAGTTGATACAAAACACATTGCTGCGGCAACCCTATGTGTTGCCATTATTTGTTTACAACTCTAAAATTCACCATGATGTGGCGCCAACCTGTCAAAGTTTACAGGGGCATTAACACCGCCCGATCTTGAAATCTTCTGGGATTTCAATTGATAATTAATTTTTCCAACACACACACAATCATAATAAATTTAATTAATACAATAATAAACAAGAGAAATGCTAATAAAACATACAGACATTTCAAACAATAAAATTTAGAATAAAGTATACATTTCAAGTATTGGTAAAAAACATATATTGGAAATGCTGCGTTTAAAAATACCATTAGAGCTTTTTACCATAACAACTCGAACCTTTCCATCTTTCCCTGTTACTACATCTTGGATTCTACCCATTGGCCATGTATAACTAGGAAGATTTTCTTCCTTTAATAGAACAAGGCTATTTTTTTTGTATATTACTTTTTTTCAAATTTCCATTTTCCGCGTTGTTGAAGATTGTTTAAATAATCCCTTGACCACTTTTTCCAAATAATTTGATTAATTTTTTGAACTTGTTGCCATCTAGAAAGTCTATTATCTGGAATATCACTTATTTTAGATTCAGGAATGGAATTAATTGGACGACCGATTAAAAAATATCCAGGTGTTAAAGAGCTAACATCGTTGGGATCAGAAGATCAGGGAATTAGTGGTCGACTATTTAATATACCTTCAACTTGGTTAACAACTGTTAAGAATTCTTCAATAGTTAAATTAAAATTACCTATTGTCCTTTTTAAGTGATATTTAAACGATTTTACCCCTGCCTCTCAGAGTCCACCAAAATTCGGAGATCTAGGAGTCAAAAACTTCCAGGAGATTGAATGTGAAATCAAATAAGATGCCAAATTATCCGGGGGAGTTTCCACAAGTTTGTATAACTGTTTTAATTCTGAATGAGCCACAAAACGAAATTAGTGCCATTATCAAAAAATATGCTGGGAATACCTCGACGAGCAAAAAATCTTTTTAATGTTGCAATTAAGGCATTAGAAGTTAAGTCGCTTAAGATTTCCAAGTGAACAGCTCGGGTTGAGAAGCAAACGAATATTGCTACATAAATTTTGTTTAAAGCTCCCTTACATTAATTTTTATATTTAATATAAAAAGGATCGATTCCAGTATTTGTAAAGGAGGGGGGGCCGGCCTTACTGTAACGCTTTCTTTAGGCAATGATGCCATTAATTGCTCTTCTATTTTAGGTTTGGCTTTAAAGCATTTAATACATTGATGAACTATTCTCTCCTAGCATTATTTCTCCCATTTAAAGGCCAATATTTTTCCCTAACAAAATGAAGTAACGTCTAAGGGGACCAACGTTACGTTGAGTAACGTTGAGGAAAGAAAGGAAAACGTTGAGGCCAATTATTTAGATGGAAATGTTCCATTATAATATTAGTAAGTTTATGATCTCTCAATAAGAGTATTAGGTGTTTCTGGTCAAATGATGTCCGAATAATCTAATCTCCCTCCAACACGAATTAATTCAAATTCACCAAGAAAAATATTTAAATTACTTACAATTCCTTTGACAATTTCCTTTTTTCTTAAACTATTTATTTCTTTATAAAATACCATTGATTGTACTCCTTTATTGAGAAATCTTAGGGAGTATTCGCGAATTCTTGGACAGTCGAAGGACCACTCCGTTTGTCTGTTTTTGTACAGTTGAACACAAATCTGAAAATAAACCTAAGAATTCTAATTATTTTATGAAAAATTTTACTTAAAGAGAGGATTTGATTTATAAAATTATTGTCCGATGAAAGAATTAAGTTTGTAGAAGTCACAGTTTTAAGTTCAGTCAAATATAGTTCCTTTTCTTCATCTTAATAGCTCCGAAAAACCTCAAGAATAAATTGATTGTTTCTCTAAAGCTGTTATTTTGGTCTTTTCCCAAGTAGCCATCCAGGTTGTAGTTATGAAACATGACACAGGCACAAAGATTATCTCAGAAATAAGACGAGCTTTCTTTATAAATACAAAAAGACAGCCAAATAAGAAACAATACATCCCACAATATAAATACGCTCTCTAGTGAAATATTCTTGTGTGAAATGCGCCTATGTCGAAATGCAACTACTTGTGCAATTATTTGTGTAATTATTTGTGAATCATTTTATCATTATTGAAATAGTCTTCATCATTGAAATATATTTGAAAATATCAAATTGAAGTTGGTTGAGTACAGTCGAGTTTCGCACTTTCTTTCAACATTTAAAATCTTGGTTTTGCGCTCTATATTAATCAAATTAAAACTCCTAAATTAATGACTGCTACAGTCAGAAATCAATGTCAAAGAAGTGAGCCGCTGCATGCATTACGTAATCAATTTCATATCTACCACTTGTTCCATACTTAAAAACAAAAACATGTTTAAAGGATTTAATTTAAATTTAAAAAATTTAGACAAACATGATGTAAATTGGTTATCTAAATTTAAATAACATTTAACAACACGGATCTCCCTAAAACGCTACATATTTAGTTCTAAATATCTTATATGCATTCTTTAATTTACAAAAAACATCTTCATAACATCTCTTATGGGCAAAAAAACATCTTACGTTTCTGATCAGTTTTAGTTAGTATACGTACAGTGGGCCACAAAAGTGTTCGTACACTTTTCACACAATTTCTTATAAAATTTAATGTTTTCGACTAATAAAAATTAATATATTGTAATTGTAATTTTTTATGATATCTGAAACTTGTTCTTAATGGAATAACATAATTAATTTTGCAAAAATAGTATAACTATTTTTTAAAAAAATTAATTATCAAAAAGCTACTAAGAAATTACGCCACAAAAGTCTTCGTACACTTAACAAAAATCTCAACTTAGCTTTAAATATTGTATTTCTGTCTTAATTTAGTACTTAGTAGGATATCTTTTAGTGTCCACAACAACTTTTAAGGGTCTTAGTATAGATTTAATCAGTTTTTTGTAATTTCTGCATCGATTTTCCTCCATTCTTCTGTGATTATTGTTTTTACTTCACATTATGCGTTTATCTGTCGTG
>BMAV01016314.1:66925-101464 GCA_019973955.1 Trichonephila inaurata madagascariensis
CACGACAGATAAACGCATAATGTGAAGTAAAAACAATAATCACAGAAAAATGGAGGAAAATCGATGCAGAAATTACAAAAAACTGATTAAATCTATACCAAGACGCTTAAAAGTTGTTGTGGACACTAAAAGATATCCTTCTTAGAACTAAATTAAGAAAGAAATACAATATTTAAAGCAAAGTTGAAATTTTTGTTAAGTGTACAAAGACTTTTGTGGCGTAATTTTTTAGTAGTTTTTTAATAATTAATTTTTTAAAAAAATAGTTATACTATTTTTACAAAATTAATTATGTCATTCCATTAAGAATAAATTGCAGATATCATAAAAAAATTACAATTACAATATATTAATTTTTATTAGTCGAAAACATTAAATTTTATAAGAAATTGCAAGTGTATGAACACTTTTGTGGCCCACTGTATATATCATAAGTTACTAACCAGGAATGATCTTTTCCAAGTTGCATTTATGAAGTGAGTCAATTGGTCATGGATGTTTGAAGTGTGAGCCTTAGCGTAGCTCCTAGTGTAACATTAATAAAAAATATTTTACCAGAAAATTCAATGATACAAAATATTTTATTTTGAACTTTTAACGGTTGTTTTTACCTACTGATGCTCATTATAATTTCCAAAAAAAACTCGAAAAACTTAAATTGGAATTACAAAACGAAGATATTGTTACTCAATAATTTTCTTAAATTACCTTAGTTTACGTCCAGTAACACCTAAATCCATGATTTTTAATCACCTACAAAAGGAAATGCTTCAATTTTAAATAACCATCTTAAATCAGATGGTATTATAAAGTCTTATACTGGTATATAATTTTAATTAATTAAGCCACTACATACAATACCAACTATAATTTTATATTAATAAAATAATTACATAATATATATTAAAATTAATAATCAATATCAATTAAAAAGTACTGTAAACTTGCAATATTCCAAAATTTGCAAATTCCTTCAACAAATTTTATCGAACAAGGAACGATCAAAAAAGAATTTTTAAAAAGTAAAATAAAGTGAAAATGGACGATTCATAGCAATAATTAAAAGTACAACACTCAATCTTTTAAAAAAATTCCTTAGTACTCACCCATAATATTAGAAATATCCGTATTCGAAAGCAGCACAAAATCAAACAGAAGAAAAAAATAATAGATTGAAGAGCAAGTACAATGAAAATGGTTAAATTTTTAAAGAAATCGAATTAAAATCATACGAAATTTATAGGGTTACCGTGGGAAAAACTAATAAAAATTATTTCTGATATATACGTTATCCCCATAGCAACCACATCGCCAGACGATAAAAATATCAAGGTAACCATATTGTAATGTAATCACCCATTTTGGCGAACATAAACAACTTGGCGTGTGTCCCATGATATCAAACTAGCACTCTTGCTTTTTTGTCTTCCACAAATCCATAAATTTTTAATTAGAACTTAAATCCATCATACGAAATTCCAAATTAATAATTGTTGGAATATAAAATCTCAATGACTATAAATATAAAATCAAATGAGTGCATAAAATAAAAGTCATTCCAAAATATAAAAAGCCATTACAAGCGAAACTAATAAGCAATAAAATATAAAGAAGAAAATGAAAAAAATTATTAAACAAAAAAAAGGACTTATAAATATTCTAGAAAAAAATATGAAGCACATACCTCGTCGAACATTTGTGGTGAAAAATATTATAATATGAATAAACACGAAATATACATGTATAAAACTTTTAAATTATATTTATTCTAACCAAACTTACAAATTCACAAAAACATCGAATCAAATGATCGAATGCGAAATAAGATTTATTTTTATAAGCAGCCAATGTTTCCACTCAATACCTTGAAAAAGTAATTGTTAAATTGCTGCCAGATGGATCAGGTGTATTAAAATTTTTTCAGCTGAATATTACCGTAAGAAATTATAATTACGTGCGCTTTTAATATTTTGTAGAGAAGTGAAAACTATGAAAAAGGAATCGTTTGCTACAACTAAAAATAAAAAAAGGTTAAGACGAAAAACATTGTTATTCTGACAAGTTTTTTTAAATTAATGTTTAACTTATTTATTAAAATTGCAGGATTTTTCATTAATAAGAAAATATCTCGTCTTTTTTCTTATTTAGATATAGGTAAAGCAATTGTTTTGAAAAGGAGTAAGTTTTCCTGTTAAATGTACTTTCAAAAGACATTGAGAATTTTTTTTTTCATTTTTATTGAACATTTATTTGCATATGTTACCGGCAAAGTATGAAATGCCAGCGTTCTATAGAATGCCGGACGTTTTTAGGCAAAGTATGAAAAAAGAGAATTATTTCATACTTTGCCTAGGCATTCCATAGAATGACTAAAGCTCTTTAGGCAAAGTATGAAATAAAATCATGATAAGGTTACTATATCAATGACGTACATTTCTAAAAAATTCAAATATTATTATGACAAAATAATGAGAGTGCCATTAAAAAATTATTCAAAATACATAAAAGGAAAAGAAAGTTATGCCAAACAAAATTTATGTCTTTCTTACTAAGGAAAACAAAATTTTCAAATAAAAAATAAGAACTTAAAATTAATCTGCTTATTGCAACATGGTAGACTTGAATGGCCTTTTGAATTACATTTCATTACATTTTTCACACATTCTTATTTTGCTACATCGTTTTACACATACATTTGACGAATCCTTCGCCGCTTCCATTGCAATGAGTAATTGTAACTGAAAGATGAGGAATTTCATGGTCAGAGAGGAATATATATGATTCAAGTTAAGTTCTTAAGGCACAAAGTAAATTGTGATTTCGCATATAGTAGTTTTAAAATTCCTTCAGACGTTCCAAGTCGATAGAAACCATTTTTCCCACTTGTTACAAGTGCCAATATAGTGGCATTCAGAAAAAAATCATAAATTTCACAACAATGCCTTTTTTTAAATAATTTTTGTTTTTTCTGTCAAGGGGAACAAAGTGGATGTACAATTCAATATCATAACGTGTAATGTTTTTGTATTTGGTTGAAAGTTCTTTCAAAATTATACCACCCCCTCCGAGTCCAATAGCCAAATGAGCTTCATGTAGTACTTAAAATAACTCAGAATCCGTGATATAATATTGTATAGAAATGCTTCCTAACCTTTTTATCCCTGTAAACCGGTCAACACTTCATAATTTTACGCGGGCCGCTGAGGGTGGGACGTTGTTTATACTTTTAATTGTTTTAATTTAATAATTTAATTGTATTGAAACATGCCATCAGAATACAATTTAGTTACTCCAAAAAATGAATATAAAGTGATTTTACATGAAATATAAAGTGATTTCCATGGAAAGTCAAACAAACATTAGAGAAATTCACTCCAGTAAATAAAATGGAAATAGTTTAATACTCCTTGAGTGGCCCGATACCATTTGATCCATGGACCGGTGGTTAGGAAACATTCTGTATAGTACTGATGCCTTATTACTTACTTTTATTTTCACCAAACATCACATCATAGCTATTCAGCAACCAATAGGCCCTGGGTTCCTTTTTAGTAGTAATTTTGGCTTTTTGTACACCAGTTATTAACTTCTTGTACGCAGTTTCAGTTTTAAAAAAAATACTTTTTTTTTTGCAGCTTTAACTCGAGTTTTGGGCAGCTGGTCGTCGAATAGTTGTTTCATGCCTATAGACAGGGATCAGCAACCTTTTAGCTGCGGCGTGTCAAAAATCAATCTACCAATTATGATTCAGCGTGCCACACAGTAGGATATTTTTGGTAGTAGATAAGTCAATTAAAATTCATTTACACTGCTGGCCACCGTAAATGCAACACCAAGAAAGATAAGAGAGAGCACAACAAAATTTATTTTGTAGATAACATGTTGACCAAGTATCAAATGATTAAATTTATAGACTTCTGTGAAGTGTGGTTCCTGCCAGAATCAGTAGCCAGAGTAGCCGCCATTGTTGATCACCGCTGCCACACGCCTCGGTATTGATTCAAAGAGACTTTGGATGTGTTCTTGGGGTACAGCAGACCAAGAAGCTTCCACACGTTGCCAAAGTTGATCTGGTGTGGCAGCTGGGGGTGTAATCTGGGTCAATCGTTGAGCAACCATGGACCACATGTTTTCTATCGGTGAAAGATCCGGAAAGCGAGCCGGCCAGGGAAGCAATTCAATCTGGTGATTGACGAAGAACCTTTGGACAATGCGTGCCACGTGTGGTAGTGCATTATCCTGTTGAAATATGGCTGTGGCCAAGCCCTGAAAGTAATGAAGGACAACTGGCTCCAACACCTCGGAGATGTAGCGTTGGCTGTTTAAAGTACCGGCAATGCATACTAGAGGAATATGCGAGAATGATATCCAATACCACTCCATACCATAATACCCGGTGAAGGAACATTGTGGCAGTGCATAACGCAACTGTTCAGCATCCTCTCTCCACGGTGTCTCCAGACTCTAATCCGACCATCGTGGTGTTGCAGACAGATGCGTGACTCGTCAGTAAAGACAACTTCATTCCATTCTGCCACCCTTATCCTTCTTTCATCGCACCATTGGCAGCGGAGACGTCTGTGATTCTGCGTCAAGGGTAGACCAAGCAATGGATGTCTTGCGGGCAGACCACTCTGCTGTAAACGGCGTCGAATGGTACGCGCAGACACTGAATGATGCGTTACAGACTCAATGTGCTGTGCTATGGTTCGTGATGTGACTGAGCGATCCGTCACTGCCATGCGCACAATTTGCATGTCCTCACGTGAAGTGGTGCACTGAGGTGGAAGCGATCAACCACGTCGGTCCATCGTACCCTCCCGCATCCAACGGTCACATATCCGCGTTATAGTTGTTTGATTTCGTCCAACACGACTACCGATTTCCCTGAAAGATAATCCACAATCTCTGTAGGCCATTATCCTTCCTCTCTGCCGAACTCGGATACTTGATCAAAAGCTGATTGCTGTTTTCTAAGAGACATAACTGATCTTTTTTTGAAAAAACCACAAGAAAAACACAATTGCCGAACTTGAAATCGTCGAAATCCCCAAGCCTTAAATAGCGCTTTGAGGTGGCGCCACAGGCGCGCGTGATGTGTGTCTGCGCTGAAATTCTAATCATTTGCATATCTCACCTCCGCTAATGCATGTTGTAAATCTCATGTTATTTGCATGCTTCCTTCAGGGTGTTGCATTTACAGTGGCCAGCAGTGTATTTACGCCGGGTATTATCCCTTGCACAACAGGTAATGGGGAACAATCCGGATATTGTGAATATCAGTTCTATTTCAAGATTATCTCTCGAAATACGTCAAATGGTAATATCAAACAGTATCTATAAAATAAATATTAAAGTATATCATCAGATTGTTCAGATTCAAAAAGAACATAATCAAGTTCATCAATGTCTGCTGTTCACTGTAAAGCGTGTTTTGGGTGAGAGACTTCATGTACATAAAGTATATATTCCTCTTAAGGTATCCGACTACTTGCGACAATTTTTTTTAAAAAAAATGGAGATATGGAGATTTTTTTGTGGATTTTAGATTTATTTAGTACATTTTACGAAAAAAAGGCTAAAATTAAGAAGAGAAAAATAAACTATTACTACTAAAATGGTAAAAAGGGGGTAAAAATTGACAACAAATTAATTACATAAACGGGGCCCAATCTATACAAATAGTTAATGAACCAATTCTCAATTTTTCAATTTTGATGTATTACTTTGCTATTCCTTATTGAAAATAGAATAATTGAACGACTCGCAAATCGTTACTACAATATACAACCGAGCAATTTCTATGCAAAAAAAAAAAATAGAAATTGTCCTTTAAAAGAAAATTTGAGCGATCGTACATAAAATTGATAATGCTTGTTTTTTAAAATAATTAAGAGAAAAGAAAATATTTTTGAGTAATGTAAATTTGAAATTGCTAATATGAAAGTATTAAGGATATACTGTAACGGTTCTTTAGGCGACTTTCAACAACTAATCCTCATGGGGAATCTTTGGTCTAGCATTCGCGTTTATTTCACAGCCATCCCTCTCAAGAAGAAAAACCCTGAGATGCAAATAAGTGTATATAAAGTTACGAATTAAATAATTGCAGGTCAGAAGGAGCGGAGCATATGAACGCAGTGTTACTATGGTAAGAATTAGAGTTACGCATCTTGACTAAAGAACAGATTTTGGCTACTAGACTAAATTAATGAATCCAGAATTATTAGGATAGGATTGATTAAAGCTAAACTAAGTTGATTTCGTGCATTTATTCACATAAGGTAGTTGCTTTTTTTATATCACTCCAAGGATTCCCTTTTATAGATTACTTGTTCTGGAATATTATAATTGATAATAATAAATTAGATTTATCATGGAGAGTCCATCGTTACCTCACACAGCTTTAGGTACACAAGTTGATGAAGAAGCGACTTCAGGGGTAAAATCATTACAATACACTTATTACCAGTTGCCGGAAAAATACTTGCAGGAGAAATTGGACATCTTTCGTGGAGATTAGCTGCCGTGCAACTCATTTTGAGATGGACAGATTTGGGTAAAGTTTCAAATGAAATTAAGACGGATAGTTCATATCTGACTTTCTCTACTTGTAAATGAAGCTAAAATAACTGATTTATTGAGCATAAATGATCCTAATGAAAAGTAGCCTAAGGAGAAAGCGCGCGCACGAGTTATAATACATACTAAAACATTTTGAAGTAAGCATAAGCAGAGATAATGACGGTAAATATAAAGTACACATTCCATGGCTAGGCGAATACCCCACTATTCCAAAAAATAAAGATTTGGTACAAAGGTATCTAAAAATCCTTAGATCTATCTGGTAATCTTATAGACCAAGAATGGCGAACCAGTGGCACGCGATACAATATTTTGGGCACGCCAGCGATCAAAATGTGGTTTGCATTTCATTTCAAAATAACTAAGTCCAATATGAAGTCGCAGGGGGGGCAGGAAGCACACACTTGTTTATTATCTTGCCTTAGTTACGTTGTGAACTATAATTGCTTACGGTGCAAAATTTTTCTACGCATAGCATAGTCAATCTTGTTGACACAACTGTATTTTAAAGTTTATTTGTATTATATTTACGATTTGTACCTGTTATTTAATATGGCTAGTTCAGCAAAAGAACAAAAAGTCCAAGATAGTAAGTGTAACAGAGAATTTCAAACTTGGTGAATCTAGAAATATAGCATGATTAGTAAAGACTACAAAGCGGTGAGTGTTTAATGTTTTGGAACAGGGGTATGCAGAACATCGTGAAATTTTGAAACAAACCACAAATCCTCGTCAAAAAAGTGAACCACAGCAAAAATAATTGCTTAGAAATCCTTTGGCAGATGACTCTAATGCAGTGTACATTCTACTGAAAGTAACATCATACAAGCCTAATATAAGTTATTTGTCATCCAATCTGTAACAACAGAAGTCACACTAATGTTACTTTAATTTGACTTACGAGTATAACTAAAACATTTACAACTATACAGTGCATAAGGTATTTTTTCGTATTAAATAAAGAGTTTTGAGTTGTTAGTATTTAGTTTTATTATTTTCCCAATAATCAAATGTCCAAAAATTATTTGACAGCATGTCCATTCCTCATTAAACACTTCTTTAAAAAAAAAATGGTACGTTGACCCATAAAGGTTCACCACACCTGTTATAGACTTTGGACAAGTTTTAAACGAATGGGGGGAAAGCTGGAGTAATTAAAAATGTTGAACCTTATGAGAAAAATACATCGGAGATGCAGGAACACAACTTACTTCTTCAAGCAGTAATCAAGCAAAATTCTACAAAAACTAGCCTCAGCACTTGATGAAGATGCCGCTTCCTTAAAAGACTGCATCAAAATAGGTCCAAATCATAATGAACTTCTGTTCAGCGAGTCAGAACTGAACTTCTTCAGTTCTGACTCACCTTAAAATTGGAGAAATTGAAGCCACTGCAGATATTCGTAGAGCATTCTTGCAGATATCTATAGATGAACACGATAGGGGAAATTAAGGGAGTTAAAAAGAACTGTAATTGAGTGCTAAAAATATTTTACATAAAAACTCATAGAATGCAATTAAGAATACAGCTTTATGTGCATCTAATGATTATGAAATAATTCTCGCCTCTCAAAATAAGCTAAAAACAAATAATTTTTTAAAGAATTCTCTGACTTATGAAAAATCAATTAATAAAATAAAGATGCATATGGCTTTAAATTCCAACATTTCAGAACACTTTTTTTTTTGTCTAAATGCATTTATTTCTACATAATCTAAATAATGTGTTAATATTAAATTCTCTCAAAACAATATCTTCATGCACACACATCTAGTTTCCTAAATGTCTAATTACATTCTAACATAGATAATTTACTGAATAATTTTGCACATATTAAAACAGTTTCCATTAAAAATCAAAAATTTAGTGCAAGAAATAAAAAAAATTACAGTTCTTATATATTAGCCTGAACAATAATATTGGCAAAGATTTTGAAGAATTTTCAACAGTTTATTTGAATAAATAACTGAACTTAAATTACATCTGTTTTGACAACAAAAAACAGTTAATTTTTAATAAACTAAATAATTACATTATTTATTTGGCAACTTGTCAGATTTTAAAAAGACATATTGTGCCCATTAACACTCCTTTTTCAATAGAATGATCCCATAACTTTGGAAATAATACACCCCATTAGGTTTTTACCTTATAAAGTAAGCCAAACATTTTAATCTTTCTTCGTGAAAAATAAGAGAAGAAATAAAACTTATAAACAAAGTTAACGTATTCGAACAAATATAAGGATGTTTTTTTCGTAATTTGATGTTTATCATGCATTTGGTGGTGGCTTTTGATTAGATGAAAATGGTCAAGTATCAAAATTACTAATATTAACTTCTGCTGTATTTAAAATTATACATATAACATCATAAAAAACACACAAATAAAGATTTTGCAATTTTTTTCAAAAAATTTATTTATCACAAAATACCCAACATCTTCAAAGAAAATATTAGGAAGATCCAAACTACAATTTCAAAAAGGTTTTATTAAGTATCTTCAACAAGCTTCAAATTAATATGCAATAAAATTCAAATATTCTAATAATCAACATTATAGTTTACATATAAAAGATGTTAAAAAAAAGTAAGATTGTAATTTTTTTTTTAAAAAAAAACAAACTTAATATTACACAGCATCCACAAGGTTATATGACAGATACAATCTCTATAGAATTTAATAAAAATCATTTTGTGCAGTGACAAGTTCTTTTAAATTGAAATTAACCTTATTTATCCTATATAAACACATTTATATAGTTAAAACACATTGCACCAAAAAGAACATCAAAAAAATAATATAAAAAAAAAGGAGTTCAACTTAAAACCCTTAATCCCCCCCCCAAAAAAATTATTATATCCCATACTTGATTTAGAGTTTTTACAATTTAATTTACAAGATTAAATATATGCATAGCCACTTTGGTTCTGAACAATTAGTCTTTACATGAAGAACTTATTCAACTAAAAAATGTAACATAAATTATGAATCGACACAATAACAAATGTATTCTTTATGAAACAAACTGTCAAAGCTTTACTGAAAAACCAATTAATAAGGAAGCAAGGTTGTCACCTTTAGGTATATCTATAGAGGGACATATAAGTAAAATAAGTTTTTTCACTTAGCAGACTTCACAACATAAAAAATCCCCAATTGCACAGATTGGTGCAAAATTTAAAGAAAAAAAATCAATAACAATATCTGAATAAAACTCAATATTAATCTAGCTTATTTGACAGTAACTTTTTAAAGCTTCATTTATATTTTACGGTAAAAATAGACAAAATTCATTGCAATATAAGTTGTAATAAATAATATGTAGTTTATATATAAATATAATAAAAACAACAACCTATAGTTTAGATGTGTTGATCACTAAAAAAAGCCAATATAATTCATTGATAAAGTTTAACAACATAATATATAGTAGTAATAATAAATTATAAAAACACATTATGTGATTGTAAGCCGCCCTTATTCCATATTACAAGCAAATATTATTCCTTAATCTTACAACACTGAGCATTACCCATAAGAATCACTCCATAAATAAAAATGGGACATCAAAATCATAAATACTTTTGAATAGTCCAAAAAATACTCATTTCAAAATATTGCAACAATTTACTAAGTTAAGACACTTTGTATATTTATAAGAAAATTTTGCATCTTTCCTAAATAAATATTTTTGTTATAAAAAAACTTCTTAAAATTCAGGATTTTCCTCTTATTTGGGAACACCCGTCTACCCCAAAAGGAATTATTGATCACATTATAAAGATCTTTTTAAAAGAAACATTTTAATGCTTTCCCGCCATAATTTATTAAATAAAACAGATAAATAATTATTCTACTGATTTCAGTTGTTCAAGAATGTTGTTATAGTATTCTTCAAAGACAGCCTGGTTGTGTCTGACAAGTGAGAGGAACTGGCCAACAAACGCTGACAGTTCATTTTGCAGGGATGATAACCCTGGTGGAATTTTCAAAGAAGAGGATGTGTGCAATGCAAGCTCTAAAAATTCTAGTACTCGTTTAGCTGCAAAAAAGAATTTTAATTAGTATCAGTCTATGAAAACAACTTTTATGTAAAAAAAAATTACCTTTGAATGAAACGTTTTGCTACTTAGATCACTCAAAATTCATTGCCATGTTTTAATAAATAGATTTGTTGAGTAACTTTAAAAAGCCATAGTATAATTCCTGCAAATTCAGTTTTACTACAAAAAGATTCCATAGGAACAAGAGCTTCAAAGAAGTTAAGCCTAATATTGCAGAATTCTTTTTAAGTTAACAGTGCCTAAATTAGTTTTAACAAGTAAAGGAATAAAAATATAACAAGCATCGCTTCCAATACTAAAAATTAATATTTACCAAAATAGTAAAAATTATGAAACATACAGAAAAATATAACATTTGCAATTTTACACCATTAGTAAATTTCATAGTATTTTTCCTCTTTTGATCACAAAAACATCAGAGTATTGGTCATGGAATTTAACAGCTATGTAATCTATAATCTGTATTATTATGTAATTCACCCATGTTAATGAAATTGATTAATACAAAACAAATTTTATATACAACAGAAAATTAGAAGATTGATCGACTGTTTATAAACGTCACACCCTGAAGCAACACAGAACTATTGGCAATGGACCAACCTAATTTTGAGCCATGGTAAAGAGAAACCAGAGTTGGTACCCCACTCTTTACACTTTCTCACCACACAAACAGGAGGACTGACTCCCCCTTGACAGATCTAACTGCATTACTCCCTCTGTAAGACAGTTTTTCAGTAATACCATAACTCAACAGAAGCATCTCAACCACAGGAAAAAAAATTCCCGATGATAACTTCTTCAATTATGTATTAATTTGAAATTCCAATTTTTACTATGCCATCTTTTTTATTCCTCCCTGAAAAGTTTCAGGCAAATAAATGCAAATTAAATTTTGAATTCTTAACCTCAGGATTCAAGAAATATCTGTAAAGTACATCATATTAAAATTCATTTTGTTATATATAGTTATTTCAAGTTTGAAAAAAATTGAATTTAGTAACAAAATAATATAATTCATTCTCTTACAATTTTTTTCTTTAAATTCATTTGGTAATTTAAATATTTAAACAATTAATAAATGAAATACATAATTTATGCTTCATAAAAAAACATATGAAACATAATTATGCCAAAATATTTTTCTTGGTGAATCAAAATAGTGTGAACTATTGAAACATTTATAAACAGAAACAAATAAATATAACATTTATCACAACTGTAATTTCATTCATTACAACAAAGACTACATAAAAAATTTAAAGGTAGTATGCATGTTTTAATTTACTAGCCCTCAATGTAATTTTGTCTTTAACCCTTTCATGGGCCATGGGAAGATTACTTCCCACCTACAAGATCCTACAAAATATGCCTGTGGGAACCTCAATTCCCATTATAATATATTGACGCTGCTATTAGAACGGTGGGAACACAATTTCCTGCTTCAGTTTTGTGCTGCCATCTAGTGTTCAATCGACTGAATGGAATTGGCGGCAATTTTGGTTTCGAATGTTTGAAAGCTTTATGTGAGATTTGTCCTACTACATCTGTTTTGATGTGACATTTGTACTGCTCAACGGTTCTGCTGCAAACGAGAGTAAAATACTGTTTTTATTGTAATAACACTTTCTTATTTCGTATATTCCTGTACATTTTGTGCCAGTAGCTATCTAAATATTATTATAAAGAAAAGAAAGATACCAAATAGGAAGATCTGTAAAATGGTGGCATCGTATCTTTTATTTTCTTATTGACCTAGACATCATAAATAGTTTCATACTGTGGCAAGTGAACAAAAGAAACAGAAATTTAGACCAGCTAACATTCCGTATAGCATTAGCTCGTCAGCTAATAGACAGATATTCCTCAAGATAAAGGAAAGGGCGTCCTACTAGCTTCCAAGCAAAGAAGTGCGCAGTTCCGGATGATGTGCGCTTAGCCAGTGTGGGAAATCATGCCAACGATGGTTTCCAACTATAGACGATGTAGGAAATGTAGCACAAAAGAAAAGAGGACCCGCTGCATCTGTGCAGAACGTGATGTACCCTTGTGCATTGGAACATGCTTCTCATCTTTTCTTGGCAAATAATCACCATAAAATTTAATTTTCTTTATGACTGTAAATGGTTCTGTGGGAAGGATACTTCCCACCCCTGAAATTTAAATGTAAAAATAAAATTCGGCAAAATAAAACACGTTTCCTTAAATGATATTGCTTAATTGTTAATAAAACATAAAAAACTGGGAGGAATTCAAAAGAAGAATAAATGGCCCACAAAAGGGCTAAGATAATATCTATGTAAATATTTATTTTGAATTTCAAAATGTTGAATGATAAAACACTTCATTATAGAACTGAGAAAATCTAAATTTTATATTAGAAAGTGAGTGAATATTAACGTTGCACTATTCAGGCCTTTTGGTGATGGACCATGTCAAGTGACAAGAACAACTCCTGAGCTGGCACCCCTCACCTAACTTCCACACCACAACATTGGAGGACGTTTGAGCCTCGACATACTTAACATGTATCAGCCTTCTCTGCATGGCGGGTCTTCAGCTGTACTTGGCTCAAACTCATGACACACCAATACAGAATCCTAAGCTACCATGTCCTGAATTTTACATTATGTCACTGATATAATACTCAATACTCCCACTTTTTCACTTCATCTCTTTCCTTACAAAGAATTTCAATTGCCTAAATGTTTGAAAAGCTTAAGATAACATATGTTTCTTAAATTTAATTACTCAGCTTAGCCTCAATTTCAACATAAATGAAATTTTGACAGCAAGTCTGATTTGAAACATGAATTTTCTATATTTTACATGAATTCACAGAAAAATGAAGATTTTATTAGAAATCACCTATAAATTTCTCTATCTGAAATTCATGTTGTGGCATATAATAAATTTATGTTTAGAAATTACTGAATAAAATAATACAATTGCAGAAAAAAGAATATCTTTAATTTATAACATTTATACTTGAAAGAAAATATCTCAAATGTTTTACTTGTTTATTTAGAATGTTTACTAGTTTATATGAACTCTCTGCTAAAAATAAAATTACATTCCTGAATACAATGCTTACACTTTTTTTTTTTTTTTTTTGCTTATATAAATATATAATGAAGTTTAATGATCATGTAACATACAAATATTCTTGAATTAAAATGTGACAACCATATATTAAAAATATTGGTAAGTGAAATTATTACAGTTTCTTTCAGTTGAAATAACTACAGGTTAATTCACAAGAATAAATTTTCTAGCAATGACAACTGCCTTGCATTTTCTCAGAAATCTTGAATTCAAAAATAGACAAAATAGTTACAAACAAAAAAGGGAAAGCATCACAGCCAAAAGGTACCCATCTCCTAAAAGTTAAAACACCCACCTTCAACAGTTACTTAAATAAATTATTCATTTTCAAACTGAAAACATTGAAATTTTATGTGTTATGATGGACATAAAAGAATTAATGGATCGACATCACACATATTAAACACTGTTTCTCTCTCTCTGCAATCTCTAATAAAAATATCAGCGACTATTGTGCCTATGATGAAATTTTTCAGTTGATCTGCATTTATGTACATCAGCAAGAAAACTGAAAAACTTCAGAATAGCTGACTAATGATAGTAAAACAATTAAAAGCTTTAAATATTACTTGTGTTGATATACTAACCACCCATACTTTAATCTATATAAAGTTATTCCCTCTTAATATTAAAAAGAAAAGCTATATACTACACTTTTTCCAAACACTTTTTTCCTCCAATATGAATTGTATATTCTGTTTGTGTAGGTAGCATATGTATAATACAGAAACAGGAACTTATATTGATTCAGGGATACTTTCTTTTTTCTTATTTGGAAAAGTTTTCTAAATTTAAGTACTATTTTTTTACCATTAGAGGAATAAAAATACATTATCAACTCATATGATTTTGCATGACATTATTTTACAAGGAATTACATAAAAATATCTGTATAAAAACCATGACATTGTTTATGAAAAATTTAGCAATATGGCACTTAATTAGTTTGAGATGAGAAGCCAATAATTAATAACTAAAAATAAATTTCAGAATATTTTATGATTTTTTTTTTTTTGAGGAAATCAGACAATTATAGTAACAAAGCTTTTTTTTTTTAAATCTAAAAGTATGTCTTATATATTATTTAATTTAATTCCTAAATAAATACTACCTTTAAAATAATGCTTTTTTGTCAATTTGACACACAAAAAAAGTTCTTATAAATACTTAAGAGTATTAAAACTCTAAGATTTAAATTTAAATAAAAACAACTTACTTATAAGTTGACGCACATTATGATTCTCGTCAGCTGTCTTTTTAATCATTGTTAATAATGTTGATTCATTTTCTTCCAGTAATACAGAATAACCATGAGTGTCCAAGCATTCATTAACTTCTTTTACTACTTGTAGTCCAACAGTTTCCATTTTAGTTTCCAGATCTTTTGAACTAAGGAATTATACATAAAAGTCTGATTGTATGTCAATCTTAAAAATATTCTACATCAAATACTTAATGTTGTTATGCATGTATAAGAAAATTGTGATATCAGATTAAATACTATTTTTCATCAATATATTTTTGAAACAGTCCAACCTTTTTGAAAAAGCAGTAGAGTTTACCATCATTCCCCTCTAAAGTCCATCATATTCTTATACCTCCCCCCCCCCCTCCAAATTATAGAGTAATTTTTAAAAAAAAAGAAATACATTGTGATGAAATATTACAGTGCTGAGTAAAATTAATTGATGCCTCACATATTTAATAAGGTTAAGTCTTTTTTTTTAAAAAAAAAAGTATAATTATTTACAATGATCAATGAGATAAGGAATTGTTCAAATTTTTGGTAATTTGCCAATCAATTCGACAGCAAACAAATCTTAAATATGAATAAATGAGATTGCAACAGTGGCATAATGTAAACTCCTGCAGTCCTCGCATTGCAGGGAGGGGGGGGCAGGGTTGTAGGGTGCCAAAGGCCTGACTGGCACCAAGTACATACTTAACCAAATGGGGCCCAAAACATGACTTTGCAGGTGAGCTCTAATGTCCTCTGTTATGCTACTGGATTGCAAGTTTGTATAGCAAATATGTAAGCTATGGTAAATAGATTCTTAAATTTTTAAAGATTATACAGAGGGTACAGAAAAATACAAGCACATGTGTTATGTAGGCATTTCTGTTTCATAAGAAAGAAAAAAAAATTGTGATTACTAAAATGACTTATAACTTATTCATATAGCCATCATATATGCAGATTGTGTCATACATGAAGTAATATTACAATTTCAGTACAGCAAAGCTACATTAAAGTTGTCAAATTTTAGAATAAGATTAATTAATAATAATGGAGGTTTGAGTACATATCTTTATCATACAGAAGTAAGACAATTGCAAGAGAGTACAATTACCCCAATTTCAAAATTTACACTTAAGGTCAGTTTGTAAATATTTTCAATAATTATTGTGTATATGTATGATCACTCATTTAGTAATAATTGATACTCATAAAACAAAAATGTTATTTCAGTTAACATTTTGAAGTAAATTATCTAATGGTACTTTTTCACCCTAGAAATGTGTAGACAATTTTTGAAATTAAAAATATAAAGAACAATTAAAAAACACAAAAACTTTACTACACAAAAATGTATTTGTAATAAATAAAAAAAAATGTACTAAAAATTACCTGCATTGAGCTGCATCTGCTAGCAGAATCTGAACATGACTTTTTAAAATGTTTTTGAAATCAGAAATTCCCTGAATAGCTGGTCCCACAGCGGAATAAGTAACAAGTATCACAGTTGCAGTTAGCACCATCACAGTTAAATCATCTCGTAGAGTAATGAAGCGTCCATGGTCCAAATGAAGTGTCTAAAAATGAAGAAACATTGACGTAAAAGGGTTCAAAACAAGGAAAATATTTTAAAATTTCAAGGATATAAACAAAAAAATAACCCTAGAACTAGAAAGTCTAGTATGAGAAATCCCAAAATTCTAATTCAACTCATTTATTTGAATTAATGTAATTGAAATTATCACAAAATCTCATAGCTATTCAAAATTGCCCTCCTTTGAATAGACTCACAACAGCAATTTGTCTACCAAGATCACAATTTGAGAATGACAAAAATTGGCTGAGATTTGATTTTTCAACCACTGAAACTCCAGGCAATAAATTTTTTTCTAAATGTGAAATATTACACAGAATGACATAATGGTATATATGAAGGAAGGGATGTCTCAAGAATAAATACTATAACCAATTTACAAATAATGCTGTATTCAATCAAATTATCAATACTGTGAGTAACCAGGCATTATTTTAGAAAGAAAATTTTTTTTATTACAATTGTCCGAACCTAGTTGCTTATTGAACAAATTCCAATATACATCTGTTTTTGCTAAAATGCAACACTAGTCAGTAATGCAATAGCTTAGCCTTTTGGCAAATAGTAATTATCCACTAAACAAGTATCATAACCTTCACATTTAAGATAAGTTTCAGATGTCGTCAAGAAAAACTGCTTTTTTAACTATTGTTCAGATAATTTCAGATGCTTTTATAAGCTAAATATTTTGTTGCAGCTAGTTATACAAAGCAGCAAAAATTCTTATTCATTTTAGGCAAGGATTCTAGGCATACAATGCCATAAGTGACACATTTTGTATGTAATTGTCACATCATGAAACACTCAAAAGTCATCTTAGAATTTGCTCAATACAAATGGATACCAAAAAAATTATAATACAGAACAGCAATTAGTAACCAATGGTACAGAAATAAAACAAAGATTTAATATAAACCATTTTTGATACTGCATGCTTATTTTCTATATGAAATCTATTTTTTATTATTATTAATATTCTCCCTCCTTTTATTTTATATGAAAATGATTCATGAGGGAAAAAGGATAATTGTAACATATAACTGAAAATACTGTCTTAACAATTTAATGTGGATTGTCAACTTCCAGTAAGCTCAATATTGGGTTGGATTTTTTATATTGATGAGTATTGTTCATATACACTTATGATTCCAGTTGATTTGTCTGAATGAAATACTGGAACTAAAGAAACTATTTCCTATTTGTAAAAGAATTAAATGTACAATTTTCCATAACTGTTACAAAAATTGCAAAATTCTTTTACTTGAGAATAATATAAGTGTTGATAACTCTAATTATCTGAATTTTTCAAAATATTTTATTACAATAAAATCTAAAAATTTTGACCTGTGGATCGACCTTAATTATTTTCTAACAGTAAATGAAAGATTTATGTGCATATTTAGTTTAATGAAAATATAAGTATATGAATTGTAAAAATCTACACTTAGCGCTGACAAATTTACACAATATTTGATACTGTAAACATTTTGAAAAGTCATGACATAATAGGTAAAAAAGTTTTATTACAAAACATGCTTAATTATTTTATGTGATACACATTGGACAGAAAAGAACAAAATTTTCTCATGAATGTTCCTTATGTTATATAAAGGAATTAGTGTTTACAAAACTGGTTTCTAACATACAAAAAGAAAGCTATTCATAGTTATTACAGTTGTGCGAAACTTATGGATATTTTTGCAATTTAAGTAAGCTGTCTCCAAAGCCAAGTCAGAGGTTTTATTGCACTCAATGAGCTGCACCACAAGTTCTCATACAAAGTAATAAGAAACTTCCTGACTAGTGTTTAGAATGAGCAATTTCATATATATTCTTCACATAAAATCTCCAAAATATACTATAAAGAAAGAAACACCATTATGTTTATGCTCTAAGTATTTATATATTGCAGATAGTAACTCTGTCCTGACAACAGAATATTTTGCCACAGTATGCCATACTGCAAAACCCAGGTCCTTAATATATACATATTTAAGAAGGCAAAATTATCTATTCAAGTAACAAGATTATTAATAAGAATTTTCACACTGGAACTAATTTTTATTGCCATGCAAAAAATGTAGCTAATAAATTAAAATTAATAAATAATAAAGTTACCTTACCTCTGGGAAATATTCAGCTTCCTTCCATCTTAAAATTTTTAAATAGGCTCTTCTGAGAACAAGTGAATTTGCAGGTTTCTCTTCTTTACCTTCTTCTTTGACTTCCTTGTAAACATTCTGCAACCATAGACGAGTAAATTTCAAGCCATCAACAGGTGGTGTTAGACCTAGAATAGTGTAATGGATGTTGATATTTACATATCAAACATACACAATTATTTAAAATGTGATTTTTGTATATAATTTACAGACAGAAAATTCAACTGTGAGCATAAGTAAAAGCCCATTTTTCTTACATTTGTGGGTGTGTGGGAAGAATTAGCTGACCTAAATTTATGGCAATAAAAAAATTTTAATGCATTGAAACCAAAATATTTCTTTCGACTGAAATGCACAACTCTTGTTTTATCCAGTAAATAACTTTTAGTACTTTAAAGAAATCACTACACTAATGAAAAAAATCAGAAAATTTTTTAACATTATGAAAATGGTGAACCATGTTTTGTAGGAAGATCTAATTGATTTTATTGACACAAGGGTCATATTTGGCCAAGTTGTGCCAAATGCTTAGTAATTTACTGTTAATAAAGTATATCATATAAATAGTTGTCACAAGTTTAACTAGTTACCTATTCCAGTCTGTAATTTAGATTTTAGATGAAGGAAGAAATAAAAGTAGTGGTTGACAAGGAGCAAGGTCAAAAATGGAGAAACACAGCTAGGGAATTTCAGAGATGCAGCACCCATGTTTACCAAAAGCAGTAAATCCCACAGAAAAGGGGAAAGATCCCTCAAGTCCCTTGAGGATGCATATCAACCCTTACCCTCAAAGTGGTGCACTTAAAAAATGTAAGTCCTTAAGGGGATAAAGAAATATGAGCTGAATTGATAAAGCAAACAGTTACAAAAACAGTACTTGTATATCTAAAGAATCAGACACTCTTTAAAAGTACAAATACTACTGTGTTCTACAAATCTTATGATAAACAAAAAAATATCAAAAATATGCTGTATAACTTTAAAGTAATGCTGCATATCAATTAAAGTTATACAGATAATGGAGATGTTTACATAAAAACAAAGTCTTCATCAGTATGCACCTCAGAATGCAGATTGGGGGACAGCTACAACACACAATTCATTAAATTTGGATAGGCTGTCCAAGCAGATGACCAGTATTCTATAAAAGGCAAACATTTTTTGGCCAGGTCCTAGACCAACACGGGGGCCCCCTTCTCTATTATCCAGGGAGCTATATTTTCTTCGCTTCAGAGGCAGGCTGTTAGGTATGCTGAGCAGCAGGTGGATGAGATTATCGATCCAAAGATTGGTCCTCCAACATTTGGAGGTCATGGACAGCTTGGAATGATTCAATTTAATAATGGAGACAGGGATTGAATCCATCCTCTGGGATCATGGTTAGGATAATCTCAATGGACATTGTTGTCCTTTGGTGCTGAAACACGTTGGCATGAGAAAAAAGGGCTATACAAGGCATGTTGAATGAGAGAGCTCTGGGAAAATTAGAATGTGTTTGGATACACGTTCATGTTCTTAAACGTCACAGGGATATGGATCTAAGATAGATCCTCCATCCCCTATCTGAAAGGTATTTGTGCGCTGAAGAGTGGATAGTCCTGAATGGGGAAACAAAGTGCACTGAGTCTGTAGAGGTGATGATCTTATTGGATGGTAGAGTAAGGCAGGTGAATGATATCAGAGTCTGGGGGAAGTGCTCTTGAAGGCTTTGGCAGGAAAAGTCCCGAGTATTTTGGCGAGAAAACTGGGTGTTGGAGCAGAGGCAATGGCATTGGTTGATTGCAGTGAGATACCTCTCTATTGGCTGCCCTGAAGTTGGGGAAATTAAGATGTGGTAGGAAAGAATTGCTTGCCTGGTGGGTGCAGCGATGAATGTGTTTGGATGCTGGCAGCTTGCCTTTTATACTCTGGAGGAGTGGAAGTGCAACAGGAAACTTCATCCTATTGGCTGATGCATGCTGATAGGGCTCCATCATTGAGAACAAGTTACTTTCCATCGTTGAGTTAATCAATTGAAATTTACATGTGAATTAATTGAATATCAATGATGTAAAGATTTATTTCAAGATTGTAATTGAAAATTCGATTCTTTTCAAGATTGGTTTCAAAACATCAAATGAAGGAAGGAAGAAAAAAGATAGTTGACAAGAAGAAAGATCGAAAATGAAGAAACACAGCTGAGGAATTCCAGAGATGCATCCACCTATGTTTATCAAAATCAGTAAATCCCTCAGAAAAGATCCCTCAAGTACCTTGTAGTTGTAAATCAACCCTTACCCTTTAAGTAGCTTACCTAAAAAATGTAAGCACTTAAGGGAATAAGGAAATCTGAACTGAATATTGATAAAGCTACCAGTCATAAGATTCCTCTTGATGACAGATGCACAAGTACTCAACAGTACTTGTACAACTGTCATGATAAAAAAAAATATCAAAAATACACAGCATACTTTAAAAAAAATGCTACATTCCACAACTAAACTTATGCAAATAATGGAAATGCTTACATAAAAACAACATAAACAAAAGGCATTTTTGATGAAAGTAGAAAGCTTACAATTCTATTTTGTGCCACCTTTCTAAGAAATAGATTTTTACTTTAGATTTTTTTAAAGATATCTCCAAAAATCAATTTACTCAATGATAGTTACTTTAAAGTTGAGCACTGAATTTCAAATCAAGCAGAGAAAAATTAGTAGAATATAAAAACTCGGTAATAATCAATTTGTTACACAGGTTCTAACATACTTTAAATGGATAGGTTACAACTAAATTTAAAAAACAAGGAAAAATAACAAAACTTAAAACTGAGATTTCCATAATTTGACAAGTACATACACACACATATACAAATGATTTTTTTAATATAATATGTATTTTATTAACCAATATTAATGATACATCAAACTTAAAAATATGTTTTCCAGCATTGTTAAATTGTATTTATTCCTATGTAATTTTCATTAAAATTAATTAAGATACATAACAAGTAATAAAAAAATATTTTTAAAAATCTTCTACACAATGTTTATCTTTCAAATACATGGCAAATTTCAAGAGTTGTTTTGTTTTTCAATGGTTACACCCAGAAGTAGTTAACAATAAAAAATATTGAATACAAAATAAAATATACTATAAATACAAAAAAATTAAAATAATAATAATCATTTTAAAGGGATGTTCAATACAATGTGTTTTTAATATTCATTCTGTATTAAAAATACCTTTAAGTATTTGGTCTATTTTATATAATAAGATTACATAAGTATAATGCTTAAATTTTTTCTCTCAATACGATTATTTTTAAATATTATAACTGAAACAAAGATTTGATTCACAAGGCTTTAGAAGCCTAATACCTGTCATTTTATAACATGTTTGTCAATGAATATTTCCCTATTCAATTTGATTCTTTAAAGCCAGATGGGCCCTGAAATGCCTTAAAGCCCAAATGGTCATAAAGAATTATGACAATCTTGTGAATTTAGATATCTTCACTCCTAATAAAATTGTTTAAAATACATGGACATTTCTTTACACAGTTCAAACATTTTTCAACAATTTAAAATTACTTTGGAATAAAACAGAAATATACTGAAATATCAAAGGAAGAAATACATACGTTCAAGAGATTGAAGAATTTCTCTGAATTTTCCCTGTTCATATTCAATGGATTGCTGTTGTATGTGTGGCCTCATGCGTGAAATGGTAAAATTCACCATGTCAACCTTCATCACATTCAGAGTCTCCAGAATACCTCTTAAAAACAATTCACAAGATATTTAGATAATTTTGTGAAAATCAATGTTATTAACATTTAACACAAAAATATTATTAAAAAAAATAACTTTTTCCTTTTCAGATTTATCATAAATGAATATTTTTCAATCAGATTAATCAAAAACACTGCTCACAACAGTGCCAAAACATCACTTTCATGTTTGTGGAATTTGAAGATAACGAAACTTTCAGTTTTATAGTAAAAATAAACAAATCCATAACATTAAAAATTAGTTTTTAAGTTCTAGTACTTTTTGTATAAGATGACCTTTTTTGTTCATAGGATTTGAGATATATGTAGATTTAATTTTCTACTCGAAATGAGAGAAATATGACTCGACTACACCTGGATTTTGATTTATAAACATAAAGAAATGTTTCTGAATTACATGTTTTGAGACAATTCTTTAAATGAGCACATGGTATTTATTTAAAGTAAGTAAGAGTTATTTTCACTATATAGCATTGGGTATATGGATTTGCAGTCCTGTGTTTTGATTACATAATTAGATATTGTAGGCGAAATACTTGTTTTTACCATTACAATGTCAAAGTCTCGAAAATGTTTAATTGAATAGGAAACAGCAAAAATAATGCAAAATAGTTCAGATATTGATTTTAAAACAGACTCTGAGAGTAGTGATAGCAAAACTATAATATATTCAGATTGGGTTTTTTCATAAAGAATCTAATAAATCAAATGTTGATGACATTTCTGATATCTGAATATTGAGCACATCAAAAAAACAAAAAATACTTCTCCATGGTTATCCAAAGCAAAAAATTTTGCTTCTGTTAGTTTACATTGTCACAAAGACCCTTCAAAATTGCAAACAAGTTATTATGAGTGCAAGGATTGCAACATAGGAATGTCTGTAGATCTATGTTTTCATATTTATTGCACTAAAAAAGAATTTCAAGTAACATATTCAGTTTTCAAATGTATAATGTTAAAAGTTATTAAAGAGTAAACAAATACTGAACATAAAATGTGTACAAATTTTATTAAAACAAAAAATAACTTAAGTAAATAAAGTATGTAAATACAAAATATATAAAGCATATGTCGTTTCTTTACTCTACTGAGCTTTATTAAACAACATGTACATATTTTGGAATTTTCATGGATTTAGGTTTAATAACAGAAAACTCTCTGGCCTGTGAGAGACACTAGTAAAAAGAAACCTTTAGAACCTAATGGTAAGCCCACGTTTGCACATTTTGTCCCAAAAGGATTAATAACAAAAGCATATAGATAAAATTACACCATTTGAAAGGCATTCCATATCATTTCCCTATGTGTTTGAAGGATTTCATTCCAGTTACATGATTAAACTGTACACAAGACATTTTGTTGCAAGGTTAATCATCTTTGTTCTACAGCGTAAAAAAAACACGGATTTTCAAGAAAATCAAGAAATTTCATTAGCATTTGAGAAAAACTTTTGCAGATACTTTAGAAATTATAAGGAAAGTGTACAGTGATTCTATTTTATTGAGATTGAAGGATATTAGCATTTTAAACAGAGCCAAGAAACTACATTTTCTTTTCATTTCCTACTTTCTTCCTCCTTTCTACATACTACATTCCATTTCCATCTTTCTTTTCTTTCTTTAACTACATTTTCTTTCCCCCTTTTTTTTCCTAAAACAATACTACCTCATAAACAATTTAATATTTGAGATATTAAAGAGAAACAAGAGAAATCAAAATAGTCTTGTGTAAAGAAAGGATATGGTGTCTTTGAATTGCATGAAAAGAAAATTCTACAAAATAAAAATAAATAAATACTAATAGTTAATTTTCTTATTCAACCCAAGAGAAGAAAGTAGAATCTGAAACCAATATCATTCCTTCTTTACCTGTACAAAGGAACCACTTCCGAAAGTTGACGAAGTTCTTGTATTTTTGAGTCTCTAGCTGGAGCACATATTCTAGCCATAGTGGAAATGATGAACTGTGCATAACTCAAGAAATCTATGACTCCATTCTTAGCTTGCTGTTCAACTAGTTCTACATCCAGCACTTCATTAATCTCATTTTTTAAACGTGTATTGTGTGGCAAGAGTAACCAAATAAGTTCCTGAAATTGTTATAGAAATCATTGAAAAATATAATTTTTTGAAATTACATGATAATATTCAATATAAAATTAATAAATATAAAAATAATTAATTTATTAATTTATTTATAAATAATTTAATAAGTTCAATGCATAAATTCTTATTCATTATAAAATATCACTTGAGTGCTAAATGAATAATACAACACTGCTACAATGAAGAAAAATTGACATTTTAAAAAAATATAAATCAATTATGATTTGCAAAGAACAGACGGATGAATTAGTAGTAATACACTCAGAATAACCAAGTGAAAATGGATTTTCAATAACAGAACAGATAGGAGAGGGGAATAGAAAACTATTTAAGAAATCCATCCATCCATCTTAAGAACTGTAAGAAACTTCATTTGTATGTTAGCAGCACAGAATATTGAAAACAAGTTTTTTTAAAAAAAAATATTTAAGAATAAAAACAAAATGGTCATCAATAAAATACATTTTGCATCTTTAACAATAATACAGACATCCCTCAAGTTTATATTATTAAATTTAAGAATTTATAAAAAAAAAAGATATACTTTATTTAATCATTTAAACAAATAATTTTTAAATTACAAAAGTAATTTTTTAAGATTTATTTCTAGATACCAAATTTATTAATTCTTTACTGTATTAATTTTAATAAATACAAAACATCTCTAACACACCTCTTTGATTTCTTTTAACAAAACCATAGCTTGAGTATATATAGGTGGATCACTAGCCAACTGCTCAGAAAGAAGATCCCAGAAAGCCTTGTGAAAAATCTGTGTGACTTTCTCTTCTAAACTGTAAAGGAAGCATTCCCTTAAATAAAATTCATGAATAGAGGGGGAAGGAGGGATTATAACCATATAATAGACAAGTTATAATAGACAAATATGAATGTAGACATTATTATTATATTATTATATTATATTATTATTATTGTCATATATTAGACAAATATGAATGTAAAAGGAAATTTAAGAAAAAAAATTAGAACATTGCAAGAGAAAACAATGAAAACTTGTTATTTTAGAAAATCCATAATTAATCCATATTAAAATTGAATTAAGATTAATATCTATACAATAATTTAAATTTTAAAACAGCAAATTTATTGAAAACTAAGTTTAAAAGGAGATATACAAAGACCTGAACCTCATTTATTTATTTATTTTCTTTTGATAATTCAGTTTTTCTAGTAAGAAATAATTCTTAGTTTTGTATGCTTATATAATTAAATATATGCATTTGAACAATTCTATAAATATATAGATAAGAGTAAGAACACCAGTAAAAAAAATTAAAAGTAGTAATTGATTAAAAATTGATAGTGATAATATAAAAATACTTGATTTGAATTATTTTATGCATAACATCATTTACTATATGCCAAGCACTGCATTATTTTATAGAGTACAAAAGTGATACAAAAAAAAATGCTTTTTTTTCCTACTTTACGCTGAAATTTTAGATTTTGAAGGCTTGACATCCATTACTCCACATTACTATGCTCAGAAGATATGAGTCTTAAACTAAAAGTCCATAATTAGCAGCTCAAATTATGAGCTTGGCCAAGGGTTGGCAAGCTTTTCAGGGAGTGAAACAAGATAACTAAGGTATCAAAAAGTTATTAACATGCATTCACCTGTGCACCTGGGTCAATGGGCAATGTTACTTTCTGCATGACAATGCACCAGCACATCTGTCAAGAATGGTTGTAGATTTTCTCAAAAAAAAGTAGTTCTACATCCTGCCTATTCAATGAACTTGGCTGCTTGTAATTTTTATTTATTTCCAACATTGAAAAAAAAAATCTGCAATAACATTTAGTGTCATCAACTGAGATTATTCAATGTCAAAAGCAGCATCATTAGAGGCCTTATAAGTGGTTGCAAAAGATGGCTATCATCAGTACTACAAGGTATTATGTAAGTGCTGGCAGAACCATATTGCCACCCAAAAGAATTGTTTTGAAGGAGGTTGTGCATTAGTATTTTAAAATCTTCAAGGTAAAAACCTTGACCATTTATTGTTTTTTGATCCTATACCTTGTCTGTTAATTTATATATATATGGAACTAGCAGGTAGCCCATTCTCTGCAAAGGTGAATTGAGAAATATAACAATCGAGATGAAAGAGTTAAATGAGCTCAGAATTTAATTGATATTTTGAATAATTTTAAATGAATTGTAAATCAGACTAAATGGTGAGAAGAATTAAGCAAAAAAAAGCAAAAGCAAATTAATAAATATTGTTGAATTACTTGGTATTTCCCGGATTCATCAGTCAGTCAATATATAAATATAATCAAAGTCAAATATATAAATATTATCTTTTACAGTTTTGAAGGACAGGATTTCTACAAAACCCATTATTAGCAGATCTCTACACATTCAAGAAATATGCCTGCACAACTTCAAGTCAATAAGTCAAAATTTTTGTCCGTAACATAATTTTTGAGTTGATTTCAGAAAAACTCATTCTTGAGGGATCTCTACTCAAGAAAAGAAACATTTTTGTTAAATATCAAGTCTGTAGGTCTCCTAGTTCTAAAATTTTTTTTATCTATAACCTCCCCCCCCTCCACCACACACACACAGCTACTCCCTTGGGAATCGATATCTGCAAACCTTGTTTTCAGCCAACCTCTACTCAACAAAAGAAACATAACTGCACAATTTAAAGTCTGCAGGTCCAATAAACTGAAAATATCATAAAGAGTGATTCGTTTTTCACCTATATATTTAGAAAGACCGATTTTAGGGTAAAAAAAACATATGAAGTCCAATAATTTTATTTAAAACTTAGTGTTGAAATGACAAACTAGTTGCTTTCAATTTTAGGCGTGATAGCAAATTGTAATTTGTTGTGTTGCTTGTTAGCTTAATTTTTAACCCTCTAAGCGGTCTGCACTTAAAGTCTTGCCATTCTGGAGATGCTTCAAAAATGCACTGCACATATTTTTTTGCTTTCAGGTGGGGTTCTCAAAAGCGGTTGAGCCGTATTTTTAAGAATGTGGCTCAGCCGCTTTTGGGAATCTTGCTTGAAGGCAGAAAAAGCATCTCTGGAATGGCGGAATTTTACGTGCAGACCGCCAGGAGGGTTAATTTACTGTAGATAATGTTTCTTTGCCTGAATATAATATCGTTTATAGAGTCCTAGATGTTTTAACAGTATCTTCTCCATGCAGTAGAAGTTCTTTGGGACTTTGTGCTGACTTATATCACACAAAAAGTAATACTTGTGCTTTGTCACTAATATCACATGACTCATTAGTTGCTAGTTTATTTACATTGCACTATAAAGCTGCATGTGCAATTGAAAACTTAAAAAAATAAAAAATCCTCTGGACATGATTTTATAGCAGCAGAATTATTAAAGAATCATGGAACTACTTTATTGATGAATATTTTTGACTTAATTACTCACATCTGGAACTTTGAGACTATACCAGCAGATTGGAATATCAGCATTATATGTCCAATACACAAGGAAGGGGATCCTATGGATTGTAACAATTATCGCGGCATAAGTTTGCTGTGTTGCCTATAAAATATTTTCAAGAATTTTATTTCTAAGACTGTTACCTCACATCAATTCACAAATAGGTATTTAACAATGTGGCTTTCTTGCTGGGAGATCTACTTAAGACCAAATTTTTTGTTTATGGCAGTTTATAAAGAAAACAGAATTTAACATTGAAACACACCATCTCTTTGACTTCAAGTCCGCTTTTGATAGTGTCAACAAAAGCAATTTACTTAGTGCAATGAATGACTTTAGCATTCCATCAAAACTCATTAAATTGACCAGACTTACAAGATACAAAGTGTAAGGTAAAATTTATTGGATCACTCTTAGAAATCTTGACATACTAAGAGGAGTTCAACAGGGAGATTCTCTCTCCTGCTTGCTCTTTAATATTGCACTTAAAGTAAATCGTGATTCAAAAATCAATAGTAGCGGACAAATTTTTTCTAAATCTGTACAACTTTTAGCCTATGTTGATGATATAGATATAATTGCTTGTACTCTCCTTGCTCTGAAAGAGTCATTTCTTGCACTTAAGATTTCAGCAAGTCGAATGGGTCTTGTTATAAATGAAAAAGACTAAATATATGCTATTATCAAAAGACAGAATCCCAAATCCTTTTCTTGAAATAGATTCATATACATCTGAAACAGTTAAAAGTTTAACCTACCTAGGATCAATTATTACCTCTGATAACAGAATCTCATGAAATCCAGAATCGATTAAACCTGGCAAATATGGCTTTTTATGGACTGAGGAGGTTTTTAAAATCTAAATTTCTTTCAAGAAACACAAAATTTTTAATTTACAAAGCTCTTATTAGACCAGTTCTGACATACGCATACGAGACTTGGACAATAACAAAAATGGAAGAAAATCAAATAGCATCCTTTGAGAGAAAAATACTTCCTGGTATTCTTGAGGTGTAAATAAAAATAACAACTGAAGATATAATTTCAAATTATATAGATTTTACAAACAACCCGACATCATTAAACACATAAAAATAAATAAAATGAATTGGATGGCCCATACAATTTGAATGCCAGATGATAATGTCATCAAAAGGATGCTACAGTTCAAAATCACTGGGATTCGGAAGCATGGAAGACCAAGGCTGAGATGGACAGACTCAGTGGAGTCAAACTTTATAACTTTAAATGAGAAAGCCTGGAGAATGAAAGTGAATGAGAGGTCACTGTGGAGGAAATTTCAAAGGAAGGCACTGGCCCACGAGAAGCTATCTTGCCAGATATGATGATGATAAAGCTGCATGAGTGCTATTAGCAACACACCTCATAGTTTTGAGCCATAATCAAGTGACAAGGATGACACCTGAGCTGGTACCCCCTCTCCTAACTTCCACACCACACCAATGGGAGGATGTTTGAGCCTCGGCATATTTAACATGCATCAGCCCCTTCTGCAAAAAGGGTATTCAACAGTACTGGGCTTGAACTCATACCATGCCAGCTATGAGTCCATTACCTTGGCCACTAGGCTACTGCAGCTTTCACTCATTAGTTGCAAATGAAAGCCAGCTTAATATCTTTGACTAGCTGTTTTGTTATATTCAAAGACAGTTTGGAGATTCTATCTTGCACAGTTTTTGCAAATAAACGCATTTTTTAAAAAAAATTTTTACACTGTTACTTTATTATTAAAGTCATGAAAGAGCTCTTCATTTGTTATTCATAAAGCAGTCTTGGATATAATCACCATCTATGAATAATTTTCCTTTTTTTGCAGTTTCCAGAGTGTTTAATCTTTGCTTTCTTACATCTTACTAAGCTTAATCTTAAGTTTGGACTGCATCTAATTAGGAACTCAAGTGATTAACAAAGGTTTCTAAAAGTATATAAAATACTTATTGAAATAAAACATTTATCAGCTTGGCGATAGCATGATACAACTGTAACTCATACATAAAGAAGCAAAAGGAAAAACACATTAATACAATCTAAATATATAAACAGCAATTTGCATGTGAAATGAAACTTTAATTTTATTCATCACTTTTATTACATAATACTTTGTAGCCTGTGTCATGTAGTATCTAAACAAGTTACAGTTATAGTGGAAGCATTATGCAAGCCAGGGACCATTATATGAATTAAATCCTGCAGCATAAAAAAAACGTCCACAAGCATTAAACATAGTTTATGGAGGATCTGAGGTAAAATAATTAGGATTATGTCAAACAAAAAGATCCCAAAGCAGGCAAGATTGACAGTATTTGAACTATGAAACATGGAACTGAACTGCTGGTCTTGGCATTAAAGATTTGCAACAGATCCTTTGGTCACCTGCTGGATATTTGCTCAAGACTGTACTGTGTTTTGTAGACTGCATCGTTATATTCAAGCAAATCTCTTGTCCATTAATGAGTGCTCTCCTACTCATGTATACAAATAAATAAATACTGCTGGAAATCCCCTTAAGGAATGTCTGTCATGTTTGTGACTGTCTTCCCAAGGCAGTATTTTTGACCAACAAATTGTATTCTTCCTGATTTAGAAATAATCCTAATATTTTCACTGATTTTCAACAAACTTTGTTAATTGAAAACAATTTAATACAGAAGTAATTGTCTTAAGGCCAGTCAAATATTTAAATGTACATACAAACACAGGTTAAATTTTTTCAATAAATAAATGTAAAGGAAAAAGAGTAAGGAAAACAGTTTTTAGTAGACAATTATTTTTAAAAAGTACATTGAGGACTAAGTGTGAAGAGAAGCAATCTTGCAATCCCTGTCCGACTGTTAATCTACCATGAAATTTAATCTAAAAGTTTTTATAAATAATTAATCATTTGAAAAATGTTGAATAATTGATTATTTTCTCAAAATGTGATATTGAACAGTCACATTTCCATACCTAGATTTCACAGTTTTCTGCTGCAGCTTAAAATCCTTGTTCACAGCTATCTCATGAGCTAAAGCCATATTGAAACCAGATTTGGATACATCTTCTATGGCTTGCTCCAAAGAAATAAAAGATGGGGGAGAAGCTAAAATAACATTTAAAACATGAAAAATAATAGTTATAAATATTTCAATATGGATTTCAATTCACAATTAAATGCCACTGAATTTGAACATTTAAATAAAGTATTTTAGATTAGATACTCTTTTAGATTGTTTTTTGAGTGTCCAAATCTTCTCCTTCTTAAAAATAATTCATTAACATACATATATGGCTCACCAGAATAGTTATTTATCGGAAATTGCCTTATTTTATAAATGAGGCTGATTTCAAGGGAAGGGGCATGTGGCGTAATCTTATTTTTCTCCCTATCCTATTTTTTCATATGAAATCTCTAAGACTTAAAATCTGTGATGAGATATTTTAAGAATATATTTTATGAATTATTTTTAACAAAATTAATTTTAAGTCTATTTAAATATGGTTAATTTTTTTTAAACTTACCATTAATAAAAAAAATTAAACATTGTTGCAATATATAAAATTTCATTTTATTATTATACTTAATCATCAAAAGAATACTTTTTTCAATAATTTGAAATGGTAATATTTTTGAATTCTGATAATTTGTAAGATAATAAAATATTCATATACGATAAAAATCCAAAAATAACTATATATTTTTTTTTCTAGAATATTGTTTAGATTATTTATTGAAAAGTATAAGCAAGTAAAACAGAACATAGTTTTCTTTCATATGCCAAATTTCACATGAAAATCTTATATGTAGTATGATCCAAAAATTCAGGGACAGCGGCCATTGCTGATGGTGAAAGTACCTAAAGTTAAATCACTTGAAACAGATTCTCCCAACCCTCCCCAGGTTGGTTTAGTTCATGTCATGAGACCAAACCACACACACAGCTGTTATCTTCTGAAATTAGACAGCTTTGTTCCAAGATGTAAGAAAGATGGCTTTTCTTGAACAGCGTTGAACATTAAATTTTGTCAATGTTTAGGTAAAACATCAATGGAGATTTTGAAAATGTTAATTAAGGTGTATGGTGAGCCTACCATGGCAAGATCCAAAGTTTATGAATGGCATCGGCATTTTGAAGAGAGCCGATAATCCATTGAAGACGATGAACATGTTGGACAACCGACTTCACAAGACGCGGAAAATGCTGCGTTGGCGTCTGAATGTGTTCGAAAAGATTGTTGTCAAACTCTAGCAGAAATCACTGAAGCTACACTCTTCTTGAAGACATTGTTTGAAGGAATCCATTTGTCATAAACAGCCTCAGTTAGAGCAGAGTGGCAACTGGTATCTTCTGTATGACAACGTACCAGCACATCAATCCCAATTGGTAAAAGAGCTCCTGGCCAAAACTCGCACTAATGTGCTTCTATATCGCCCCTATTCACCAAACTTAGCCCTGTATGACTTTTACCTGTTCCCATCAATGAAAAAACATTTACAGGAATGCTGTTTTGTGTCATCAGATGAGGTGAAAAGAGCATCACAGGCTTCCAACTGTGCTTCCAGAAGTTATATGAAAGCTGGCAGAAGTGTATCATCACCCAAGGGGACTACTCTGAAGGTGGATGTGCTTTGGTGCTGTGAACTATTCAGGATAAGGTTTTCTACACCTTGTCCCTCAAGTTTTGAATTGTACTACGTAGTATAATTATGTTATTAAAACAATTTTTTTAAGGTAATTTCCACATACATGTCAACAGAAAAGTCAAAGTGAACTGTTTGAAATCAAAAATTTTATTTACCAAATAAAAATAAAAAGTTTTTCAAATAATATACATATATATATATATATAATAGAAATGGTAATTAATCAATAAGGGATGTGTAATCAATATGGAATATGTAAAATATAACTAATTATATGCTTGAGAAATATAATTATGGTAATAAAATTTCAAACCTACCAGGTACAGTTGAAGGAAACATAGCTGCAGCACCAAGGTTTGGAGAGATTGAGCCACTTGCACTGCTCACACTAGGAATGTCCTTTGGTTTAGAAGCTGGTTGAGATTTTGATGATTCACCAGTCTCTTTATCCCTATCATTATCCATTCTAAAAAAGTTACTGCTATGAATATGCTTTATTTTTGTATAAGTAAATTAAAATTTTTCTGTAAAATAAAACTGTTATTATTTTATTTAATTCATTTATGCTAAGAACATTATTACAATAATACTAGATATGGTACTTACGTAGCAGCGTCACTGCAGCCAAATTAGTGCCACAAAAATAGTCTTTCTTCAAATAAAATACACAAGAATCTTTGTAGTTTTGATATCATGGCACAATTTGCAAGACGAAAATTTTGCTGCAGTGAAGCTAATATGTAAGTACTCTAGATACAATAAAAATTTAGTGAAAAATTGTATACTTTTCAATGTTTTTCATAAAAGTTCCAATATTTATACATTATAATGGATTTGATAAAATTTTACTCAGTGCACTTTAACATAGTAACTTTACAATTGCAAACATAATCATAATGAGCAACCAAAATTTTCATAAGATGAAAAATATTATTTTTATATTATTAAAATTTGAATGTTCATATTGGTCAATAATTTAAAATAAATATATAAATGTATTTTTCAACTGGAAGGGGGTCCTCTTTTTTCTGCTGTTTGTATTTCTTAAAAAGTTTATTTTAAATAAATAAAAAATTCACAAATTATTAAACAATTTATTGATATATATATTTACGATTCAAGTATGGGGCTTACTTTTAAAGGATTTTTTTACAAGTTTGTTTTTATCAATAACAAACAAATAGTCATGAACAATTTTCAATTTTTAAAAGTCATTATGTTACTTTTATATTTTTATGCTTTTTTTAAGTAACTTATTTTTGTATTTACATTATTTCTTTATTGTTATACCACCTACATATTTTACTATACTAAATCACTGACTTTAACTTCACTATTCAAAATCTTCTGCACCTATAATAAGTAAAAATGTCAATAAATTTTTGGTATATAAATATATTCAACTTCAAGGGATCTTAAAAAAAGCAATTCTTGAAAAAACAATTGAGAAATAAATTTTATTATTTTTTTCCTATTATTTTTTTTAAATAAATAAAGACAAAACAAGCATATTATTAGCAATGCTTTTTTTTTAAGTTTTTATTAAGTTTGATCTGTTTTACTTTTTGCCAAGACCACTATTACATGTAAATGCGTTTTTTAATTTTTCTTATAGTTCAAATACTTAATGGTTGAATTTCTCATAAATGCAACCTATCTGATAATTAGAGAATTATATATTGTGACATTGACAAAGAAAGCGAATTATGAATTTATTCACTCTTATTTTTTAACTCTTCTTATATATGTAACAGTATATAAATAAAATGTAAATGTTGAGAGTACTTTTATGTTATTATAACAGAAAAACTTCAAGTTTATATAAACATA
>BMAV01016314.1:116379-130253 GCA_019973955.1 Trichonephila inaurata madagascariensis
CTGACTCGCGCTAAGTACATATCCTTTGTAAGCTCCGACTTAGGGCAAAAAAACTGACTTTGCAGAAAGGCTCTAACATTCTCTGTTAAGCCACTGGCTTTCAGCACAAATTTTGTTCTTTCCTTATAAACTTCTGAATATCATAAACAAAAGAATAAAAATAGAAATGCAGTCAAAATAAATATTTTCCATGGTATTACTTTTTCTACATAAAAGGTACAAAGTTAATTTTTATAAACACATCAATCTTAAATGAACTGATAAGATTGTTTATGAACATTGAAATGCTACATAACATGACTGATCAAATAAAAATGTTTCGATAAATAATTTCTGTACCAGAGGTTTTCTACTACTTTGTTTTTAAAAAATAGTTTATATTTTTACAAGACATAATTAAACCCAAATTTTTACCTGAAAAAGCTAAGGCCTCCCGGAACATTTCTAAATCCTCCGCCCTAGGTGTCAAGAGACCAGCAGTATCTGCAGGAGAGAATCGATGGGTATGGGCAAGATGGGAAGAAGTATGCATTCCATCCAGGACAAGACGAGGCCTAGGACAGAAAGGCCGATTTGCAGGTGGATTGCGCCCAGTGATGTAAGCAATCAAGTCTTCACGTCTGATGTGACGTTGCTTTTTTTTGGCCCAGGAAAGGAGGTCTTTGTTTCGTTTATGGGTTCCAGACTGGAAACCCAGATCATATACAGGTTTATGAGATTCTATGGATTCTAGAATGGAAAAAAAAAAATCTATTCATAATACGAAATTGAATTTACTATGAAATTTTTATTAAATACAAAGAGTTTCATATTAAAACTTTTCTTTTTTGCATTCTCGTGACATTTATACAAATCAAATAACTTTTATGTTAATAAAAATGAAAACCATATACATTTTCTACAATAAGAAATTCTTTGAATCCAAGAAGTTTAATCCCCTTTTTAATAAATTTTGTAAGATACTGTACATATGAATCAACAAAAACTTCAAGACAATAAGTTAATGATAAAGCACAAGTACAGGCATTTTGTGGTTAGTAGTATAAAAAAGAAAGAAAACATTTTCATATTTACATAAATACATACAGAATTCTTTTAATTACATTTTTAAAATAAATTTAATTATTGGCAAGTTTTAGAGCAGTTTAGAAGATAAAATGCAGCATTTTACTGATGGGATAAGCTGTAGTTCAAAGAAGAGGATCATTAGATTAATGTACGTAGATCGAAGTGATTAAGGTAAGTTTGATGTGGCAAAATATGAGTATTACTGCTATGGGCAAAAATTAATTTTACTTTAACAGAAGAATTATTTCAGTCAATTAGGCTACTGTACAATTTTCTGAAACTTTATTCCATATATTTTTGTATTATTAGAATTTTCAAAATATTATTTAAACACTACTACTAAATTTGATATCACACATACAGTAAAATAAATTAACTGCACAGGAAAAAGTAGTCTTTTTAAACCCACTGTGCCAATACTCAAATATCACTTGGAAAAAAAAAAAAGAACAATTTATCAATATGGTATATAAATGCTTTTATGCTCCTAAATGAATTTAGATAATTATTTATACTGAAAATTAGGGAAAAGAATTAAACATAGCAGATTTTTTTTTTTAGTTATTATATTCTATTGTTAAAATACTTCTTTCATTTCTTAAGTGATATGGTTATTTTAAACTTTGAATTAAGCAAAGGTTTTTAAAATTAAACATGTAATTGAAATTTTTTTGAATACAATAAAAAGATTTCAAAATAGAATTATAAAGTGACAAATTAAGACAATTCTTAAGAGTTACCTTTTTAAAATTATCATCATGAAGTAAGTATTGTTATGTGCTTTCTAAATGTTTTTTATTTTCAATTTAAGATTTTGTTATGGGATCTTTACATTTCCTATACAACAAAAATGGAATTTCTGTTTTTTTTCCCTTGAATATTTTGTTGGGAGAATTTCTTCCATTAAATATAAATAAAATATTCTTCCAAATTTGATACAAAAATGAAATTAAAGTTCAAAAATTATATAAGTATAGTAAAAATTACATAGCTGAAATTAAGAAGTAAGGTGTCTCTCAAATTTGATGATACCATGGTATAATAATGATTTTATTTTGGTTAATTTAATATATTGAAATCCAGAAGTCTTCCCGTTCTCTTTTTTATTGTTATTTATTATTTTAGGGAGACAAATGTTTCTGTAAAAATATGTAGTATTTTTCTTTATGCTTTCTGAATGGTTCAGTCAAAAGATATTATTCTTATATTTGCTACACAATGAAATTAAACTCTGTTTTCTCTATTTAGTAGGGGGGATTTCTTTCATTAATTATTCTATAAGAGACCAAAAGGAAAAAAAAAATCACTGGGTTGATTTTACAGTGTTGTAACAGAATGAATATGGTATTAAAAGATCCATGAGAAAGAAAAGTTTGCTTGTAGAGAAAAAGTTATAAGCACGATATAAATTTTAATGGTGACAAATGTACGGATCAGAGAAAAGACAACTATTATTTAATCTCCTTTGAGATCGTGTCTTATGGATAATAGTTAAGAAGGATACTTTGCCCAAGTGCATCAAGAAAAATATATTACTACAAGAAGCATGTTGATGTGAGAATCTCATTGATTCCCACTTTCCTAAATTCATATAGCAAAAATTGCACAAGACTTACAATCTGAATAAGTATCCTTCTCAATACTCTTAAAAATGCATCTTTCTAAGGAAGAATTAAAATTCTAGAAAAAAGTCTATAATTATTTAAGTATTATGTAATTCTTATTTAATAATATTAAAACTTTTTTTCTTTAATTTGTATAAACATGGTACTTCTATTTTTAAAATATGTTCAAATTTTGGTATAATATTAATTCAGAATGACTATTGATAAACGTCAACAATTTGGTGATTTATCTTAGAAATCTCATTAACCCTTTAATGCGCGGTGGTATCTCTCCGAAACCACCATTTTCTAAAAAATACCTCTAAACGCGCAGTGGTATTTGAATGAAACCAATGGTTCTACTGATATCTTTTTATCTTTCATAGAAGATACTAGATGTCAGCACTTTACAAAAAACTCTTCTTTCTGCGGAGAAAAATGCATCATTTTAAAAACCTTTTTTGAATACTTTCAAAAAAAGTTTCTTTAGCAAATAAAAACAGATAAATATTCAAAGTAAGTTATGCACATTTTTGCTGCATATGCTGTTCATAGCATAACTAATTTTTAGAATGATAAATTATAAAAAGAACTGCCTCATAATAAGTCATCTAAGTGGTGGTTTCATAGGGACACCACCGCACGTTTAGAACATGAAAACTGTCCAACTTGTAGCACTCACACGTATATTCCCCCTTGATTTTCTTTTTCTGTCTCAGGCAGTGAAGTAACTAATAATTTATGGGGGTTTTGACATTGCTTTGGGGGATGGGATTTTGTTTATATTGAAATGGTGATGTTTTTCTCGAATGGAAATTTTTTCTCATCTCATTTACGTTCTTTTTATACTGAAGGGAGGTTGAATTTTTTTTTGGATGGTGAATATATGTTCTAATATAGCTGATACTATTTCTTTTAATATTATTTTTGCTTACCTCTTTCAATTAAATTTGATAATATTTAATCTTTTGAAGATAATTTTTATCAGTATTATTGCATGTTTTAATAATAAAGAAACAATGAAAAATCTGGCTATTGAAGTTGATTTTAATATTGCATGTTTTAGTGAATTTATTACAAAGTATATAAAGAATAATCTTACAAATCTGATCCAAATCATGTATTGTTCATCCGAGAATTATGTCGTAAGTGTGCGGTGGTACTCCTATGAAACCACCTTCCCCCTCGGGGGGAGGGGGGGAATGTACTGTAAATTTTTTTAAAGGTATTTTCTCTGTTCTTAGGTTCTATACATAGCATTTATTAATTTTATTTTGAAAAATTCAGCAAATTTATTTTTCCACGCGTCAAAGGGTTACAAAATCCCACCTTTTATCAGAAGGCACACTTTACCAGTTACATTTATTGAAGCCCAATGGCTGACTGATTGGTAGTGCATTGAGCTTCCACCCCACAGATTAAGAGTTCAAACCCCTAGCTGTCCAAAGTGGACTCAGCCTTTCATCCCTTCAGTGGGTTTATAAAAGGGTACCAAGCTTGCTTGGGAACTAAACACTGGGTGGTTTTGTGTCAGACTGACCACCTGACTGGAGTATCTAATCATGCATCTCAGTGCCCAAGGTCATAAAAATCGAGATGGGCATGGTAGACCTTGGCCCTTACGGGCTGTTGCGCCACTGAGTTAGTTTAATCACATTAATTAAAATATGGAGTAAAAGAATAAATAAAAAGTAAATGAAATAAAAACTCTGAAAAAAAATTTATGAAATTCTAGATGTTTTGAAAATGTCCTTAAAACACAATTTTTCAAATTTAAAATATACCGTATTTACTCCAATCTAAGCCACACTCCAAATTCTCAACAAGTCTGTGGAAAATGAAAAATAGCGTAAAATAGTTTAGAACCTGTAATTACTCTGATTGTCCCATCCAACGGATTTTTTTAAAAATTCGGTTCTAAGCCGCAACCGCTTTTCAGTACCTTTAATATTGGAAAAAAGTGCAGTTTAGATTCAAGTAAATATAGTAGAGAGGTACTTTTTCAAAAACTTTTTTTATGGCAGTCTCAAATGGTGAATTTTCAAGTATTGTTATAAATCCTTTCTCAATTAAAGATTTTTCTTTTTCAAGAAAGTGAAACTTACTTAAAGAATTTCACAGTACATAAGATTATTTTTACAGAATGCAACATACAATCAAAAACTACTAATATTTCAGTTGACTCTTACTTTTCAATATTTTTGATTGAGTTCAAACTCAAAAAATAATTTTAGTAAAACCTGAAAAAAACTGTTGCATTTAAAATATAAAATAAATACTACAAAATGAAAAAATTTTAAAAATTAAATTAAAATGATTTTTGATTTTGAAAAAATAGTTTTTAAACAACATAATAAGATCATCTTGTTCAATAATTTTATGATGGTTGAAAAAGATATTTTTAATAACCTCTAAATATAAATTATACCAGATGAGAAGGATTTACAAATATGCTAATCAATTTGCTTTGTGCAGGAAATATAAGATTAAGCTCCTTTTTCAGGATACTTTTAATTTACACATCATGCCATATACACTACAGTTCAAAAGAACATACCTTTATATAAATTAGTAACACTACTGGCAGCTGTCTGAAAAGGCACCCAAAGAGAAACACCATTCTGTCGATCTGAAATCATCACCATTAACATCATCAAATCAGTAATATTTCATTTAATAAGAAAATAAATGCATGCTCAGTAAATTAAAATTTGCAACTATTAATTAAATTTTTCAAACGTGTTCCTCTGCCATTCTGTGAGTATACAATGAAGGACAAGTTTAACAGGGGTTATTTAATAGTACTTATAAAACTAGAAAAGACATGTTTTGTTTCTCAAGTTTGAATTCAAATTCAAGGAAGCATTCTAAATGAATGATAATGAACAATAAGATTTGCTTTTCAATTGTATTGGTATGAAGTTTTCTAAACATTTTTTTCTGATTTGATATACAAATTTAATAACTCAAAGTTTATTATGATTCATAATATAAAGAAAATCTCTCCACCCAGTTTTACAAATAGTTTATGAAATTGTAAGAACAAATGAGAATTTACAAGAAAATAAGAAATATTTGCAGACAAGTATTAAGCAGATATTTTAAAGACACAGAAAGAAAATTTAAAGTTCTAACACATTTTTCTAACATTATCAGATTAAGCTCAGTCTATACTTGTGTTTCTGTAAGATAAAAAGCAATATTGACAGAAGCTTAAAAAAAATTCTTAAAAGATAACCAAGGTTAATAAAAACATAAAAAATTAAATGATTTCCACACATAAAAATACACCAGTTGTTTCATACAATATGTGAACAAAGAAAACTGAATAGTCAGGATTAAAAAACAACTGGATAAATATGAATCACAGAAATCATTAAATGATTGCATAAGTTTAATCACAGAAATCATTAAAGGATTGCATAAGTTTAATCAATCAAAAATGCCTGTTTTCCCATCAATTATAATCCAGATGGTTTTCTTCCTGAATTCTTATTGAAAAAACAAGAGCTTTTAAAGAATAGATAATTGTAAACATTCTCCCAAATTTTACAAAATGAACACTTTTTTTTTCCATTAAAACTTGCATAGACGAATGTACTTACTAAGTAAAGCTTTCAAATAAACTATAAATAGACTTACTTTTATGCCAATAAGTAATAAAATAATTAAAATTTTTATTATTTGAATCTATTGCATTCAAGGTAAAATTAACAAGTTCCTTCTCTCAGTGAGTATTTCCAGAATTAATTTCAGATTTAAAGAAGGTGGAATGCATAAAAAAAACTCTGCAGAAAGGGAAGACAAAATGACTTAATTTCTTTAGCTTTCAAGATATGTAGAATGCTACAATAACTGTATATAAATTAATTCTAAGAGATTATTTAAAAATGGAAACATTAGTGCTTTAAATCAAAAACTCATCATTCTATTGCATACCTACAGTTGTATGAACATTTTCTAAAAATTACCTGAAGACTTTCACATAATTCCTTCTGTTACAAAAGTATTTATAATCAGGACATTTAAAAAGCATGGCATTATAAGAGAACTAGTCTTCATTGATGACATGAATAGACTGGTGGTATATCTTGATATCTTAAAGAATAATTTGCAAAAAGGCATTGATAAAGTAGGACTTGAATCAAATAAATACTTCAAACAAGACAATGATCCGAAGCATTCACAGCAGACAATCAAACTACATTTGTCATAAAACTGCAAGTAACACTTATGCATTCCACCCCAATTTTCCGGCCTTAACTTCTTTGAAAATTATCCAGCTCAACTGGAAAAATTCCTCCTTGGACATACAATGGTAGTAAAAAGTCCTGATCATTCATTTTTGTTACCTAATTTTTGTATGACTTTCTCATTGTGAAAGTATGATACTATTTAAAATATAACTGATTTATGTGTATTTTTTATGCTGATTTCAAACCTGTTAGTAAAATTTAAATAAAGTAAATAGTTTTATTGAAATTTTGAAAATGCATTCCACCCCAATTTTCCGACCTTAACTTCTTTGAAAATTATCCAGCTCAACTGGAAAAATTTCTCCTGGACATACAATGGTAGTAAAAAGTCCTGATCATTCATTTTTGTTACCTAATTTTTGTATGACTTTTTCATTGTGAAAGTATGATGCTATTTAAAATATTATAACTGATTTATGTGTATTTTTTATGCTGATTTCAAACCTGTTAGTAAAATTTAAATAAAGTAAATAGTTTTATTGAAATTTTGAAAATACAATGATAAGAAGGTACAAGATTAGTGTGATAATGAGTGACTGTTTATTCAACCAATGAAATACTCCCTTATTTAAACCAATCTGACAGCAGTAGTGATGAATGGTTGAAAGAAAATGTGCAGCTTGTTTTAATGTATTAAAAGCAGTTGTGTTTTCCAATTTGAAATGTGCCTGTGTGGAAAATACTGGAATCATATGTAAGTTTTTATTTCTGCCTAACAAAATAATTCTAAAGAAGGATGAAGGTTTTTCTTTGTACCAAGTTACTACTGAAATATGTAGTTTTTCAACTGTTGTGCAAATATCGAAAACATATTCTGAAACAAATTCTATCACAGATTGGAAGCAAACTGGACGATTGTGAGAGAGAAAAACACCTTATGTGAAGACAGTGTATTGTACAAGATTTAACTTTCAAACAGAAAGCTTAATTCATCACAAACTTTGAGTGAATGGGCACATCACAAACATGCCCAAAAGCTGCGAGAGTATGACTGTGGCTGCAAAGCTCACCCCAAACCATTACTGACCGATTTTCAAAGAAAGAGGCAATTAGCCTATGGACAAAGGACCATTCACTGTGGACTATTAAAGATGGGAAAAATTTAATATTTAGTAATAAAAGTCAGTTTTGTAATTCTAGTAATCAAAGCAGAGCCTATATAAGATGACACAAGAGGAATTCATCCCCCCAAGAGTCTGAAGCAAGTAGTATAGCACCCAACGAAAGGATAATATGGGCCACATTACTTCTTGTAGTGTTGGTAAACTTCACATCCTGAGCAGAACTGTGAAAGTCGGAGGTTATATTGAAAACTACAAAATAAATTGCTACCAATAGCAAGATATCTTTTTGGGATCAGTCACGTATTTTTTGAAACAATTCTCTATGTCACTAAGTAAAGGTAGTTAGTTTTCAGAAATAGTTTGAGGACATTCATACTGAATAGGGTGAACTGAAATATAGAGAACATATGGTATAAAATTAATTATGATATTTCAAAGAAAACATCATCAAAAAACATGATTTAATTGAACATATTTTCTTTCAACCATGTTGTCACAAAAGAATTTCTAACGAATTTGATGTAATCCATGCAAAAAAAGATGTAAAGCAGTAATTAAAAGTAAATAGTTTGCCCATATAATATTGATGTTTGAATATGCAACAACCATTTAATATTCCAAATGCATATTAAATATAGTGTATACATAAATTTTTGTGTTATACTGCTACATATATTATGCTATTCTATAATATACTACAAATTATATTCAGGCAGCAGTACTAAAAAAATATTCATAGTAATAAAAATTAAAGTACTTGTGTATTATTGAAACAAAGCACATGATTGCCAATTCAACACACATGACACATAGGAAATCCGGGTTGCCAACTTGGTGAGTAATTAATAGAGTTGGCAATTGTTGCGATAATACGTAAGTACCAAAATTAGTAATGTATTTGAAACCATCATAAAAAAATATAAGAATCAATAGGAATAACAAAGATAGTATAATGATTTTATAATGAAAAACTGTCAAAAATAAAAATTTGGCAAAAGAAAAAAATTGGCACCTTCAGGAGTTTTTGCTAGCAATGTATGTAAAGTAAAAGAGAATTCGAAGATTTTAAGAGTGGGCCAAGATTTCCATTGAAACAACTGCTGAAATTCAATCCTAATAAGTAGCAAGCAGTGATAGAGGCAAAAAAAAAATATATATATATATACATATACACTTTAGTACCCAATTAGCTATTTGAATCAAATTTAAAAGTGTGATCTCAATTGTGACTTGATTTTTGGTCTGTCATATTGATTCTATTTTTTAAAAAAATTATCTACTTAATTTTCACTTTACGAAATTGAAAGGGGAGGAACAAGAATATCAACAACATAAAAAACACAACATCCTCAGGCCAATATTTAGCCTTTTACATAAAATATATCTATATATATATATACTTTATACATTTTATATAAAGTATACTCTTATAGTACATATACATTAAACCAGTGATTCCCAAAGTGGTCTGTATAGACCCCCAGGGGTCTACACCAGCAAAAAAATAATTTGGGGGACCATGAGGTGAAAATGGAGGTCTATATATAAAAGTGGCTCTCATCAAACCAGATCATTAATTTAATCTTTTAAAAAAAATTAATTTGATTGATTTAGTGGAAACCAGATTTTACCAATTTAACTGATTTATTTACTAAATTTAGTAAAGTTAATTTGTGGTTACTAGGTGACAGCATAAATCTTATTAAGATAATGACCACTTTGGCCTTTCTTTCCAGAATAAAAATTTAAAGTATAATATTGGCCATCGTGAATTTTCTCAATTTGTCACAGACAAAGCCAGGATATTTAAACCTACATTCAAGATTTAAATGCCCTTTACTCAGGTTTTGAAACTAGGTTTGAGATTGCTTTTTTTTATAGTAATACCACAGTAGATATAATGAATTCACAGTCACATTGAAAAAAAGTTCATATTACAATAGGAACTGATCAAAATATGCCCTAACCGATCTTAAAATAAAGTTTAGAAACGGATGTCAGCAAAAGGCTTAAAAAAGACATACCTGTTATTTATCGTGAATTATGGAATATCACGAGAAAGTTTTTAATTGCTTTTACTAGTGAGAAGGAGTTTCAGTGAGTTTGACAATCTCAAAAACAAAAAAAAAGGGGGAGGGGACTGGACACTTACTAACAAGAGACTTAGAGCTAAATCTGACTAGATTGATATTAAATATTGAAAATTTGTTAGATTCATCCCTTTCATTAAAAACATTTGTTTGTTGTTCAGTTTTTTTAACAGTTCTTTTATGTATTAAATTAATTTATTTCAATTTTAATTTAATTCATTAACATGTGCATCTTAAGTTTTAAATGTCATAATTCACTACAATTAGAAATTTAATCCTTTTAAAGTAAGTTAGTAGTACCAGATGTCGAAAAGACATTAAAAAGTTGAAAAATTTGCAAAAATATTAGGTAAGCAGAGGTCCAACCGAAACCGAAAAACATTGCAAGGGGTCTACGAGACAAAAAAGTTTGGGAATCTCTGCATTAAACTCTCAATTCTATACTTCATTATATATAATATTTTCTGGGATAATTTAATGTAATTTGTAACTTTGAAAATTTGCTAATTGGTCTGTAAATTTAAAAAATTTCATATAGTAAGTAATAATACCATTATTGATTATTATCATATTTTACTTTCAATTGTTTTACTTTAAATTGCTGATACAATTCTACAAACTACATAACTGAGAAAAGGTTCAGTAATTTTTTTGAAGATATTTATACTTTTATTCCTAATTTTTTCAAATCTTCTAACTTTTCATAGTTGTAAAGATGAACACATTTTTAAAGTTTAAATTTGAGTCTGAAAATTAAAAGTATATTCTTAAGGAATATTTTTAGTTTTGCAACTTACATTTACATTTCAGACTAACATTGCTAAACCTAACTTAAGGAAAAAATTCAAGGGAATTAAATTTGTGGTTTATATATATATAACTGTTTCAATTGTTCATACATAGTGAGAGGAACACTCAAGTAGTTATTATGAGAGAGAAGAATTATGACACTTTATTATTATTCCCTTAAACACTCTTTCTATATATAAATAAAAAATATACAAAACATTCATTTCAAAATTCATCAAACTCTTAAGAGAAATGAATAAAACCACTAAAACATCCATCCTTATAATGCCCAAAACAAAGGTATTCTGAAGCATTGAGAACATGTACACATATTTACATATATTAGCTAATGCAGTTAAAGTGCACTCTGTTTATATTTACATTATATTCATCACTATATGATTCTCATTTCGATTCCAAAAGAAAATACCAAAAATAAAAATATTGCACTGAAATGAAGGTCAAAACGGAATTCCACCAAAACAGATGGGTACTTGCATATTAACACCACTGCAGCCAAATTTATGCCATGCAAATCATGCCATTTTCCACCAAAATCTGATAGATTTTTGTTTAAAAAAACATGTACAAATATTTTTGTTTTGATATTACGGCACAATTCGTGTAGCACAAATTTTACTGCAGTGATGCCAACACGTAAGTACCCAGATGTAGGACTACATCTATTGGGGAGGAAAATTACTAACAAAATGTTCCATTAAAAAGTCATATATGACACCCTTACCCATAAGAGACATTCAGAGAATACCTATACCCAAATGACTGTGAAGAATGCATTTGTGACTTGTCCATCAGAAAAGGTTTAATTTTCAGACTAACCATTTAAGCATTAAAACGAATTACTACACCCTTAAACTCACTGTAATTAACTTTTATTTCATATGAGTGCAAGAAATGTTATTAAAGCATTTAATTATTTTTAAGATGACAAAATGTCAATTTCATAAAAGATAAGGATAAATGATAAATACAGAAAACAAAAATTATAAATAACAGAGAATGTTATTTGCTTTGAGGTAATACATACATTGATAGATTAATATTAATTTGGTGGGAGGTTTGCAAAAGATATATAAAGAAAAATGTTTGTTTTTCTAACCACCAAAGGTCACAATTTAATGCTAATTTGCATTAGGTCATTTAAAAGATGCAGCAGATAAATTAATGTTTGAGAATTTAGGATTATATATTGATAAACATTTTTATGTTAAAAAATTTTTTAAAAGTAATTAAGTACAAGACTTGTTCATGAAAGAAATTGATTGTCTAGATTGCTTTTCGGTTTAAGGAAAGATATATAACAGTACTTTGAGATGTTTAAATCCAGTGTTAATTCCACATACTGCAAAACATAAAAAAAAAAATCACTGTAAAACAATTACTCTTTGGATATTCAATACAGTTAAATAATATGTATTGAATAGCTGATTGTATACATAGAGAAATAATTACATAAACTTATGGATTTTCAGTGAAAGAATGAATTACAAGAGGAATAAATACACATAAATACAAAGCTTTATGAGAAAATATTTTCATTTGCTGTAAGAGTTTATATACCAGTTCTCAAAATTATATGTAAAGGTTAATTACTTATTCTTTCATAGTACAAATTATTAAGTTATTACTTATTTCATGAGTAATAATTATACACATTTTTAAATCTTTAATGGCATACAAAGTTTGGTATACATTTCCTAAGATTCAGTTTCCAACTTTGAGGTGCATGAACAGTTTCGCGAGATTTAACGATAAGTACACTTTCTAAGTCATTCAAGAAACTATCTTTAACTCCTATTCCCATTTAAAGCAAATTGGGATGATTAAAGCAATTCTAAAAATAGCATTACTTCAAGCAATTAGAATAAGCAGCAAAAGTACAGCTTCTGGTGGATAAATTTTAAGATAACTTATTTAATAATTTTAGATCAACTTTTGGAGTGGATCGTATTACTTTATAAACAATATTAAATTTTCTTTTTTTAAAAAAAACGATAATTATATACGAAAGTATTCATTCGCATTAATCACTGAAACTAAATTCTAAAAATCAAGATTTATATAACATTAATAACCGTTGGTTTCGAAATTGTTTATAAAATGCCTCAAGCAAAAAGACACTATGAAAAACAAAACAAGAGAATTCGCATACATAATTTTGACATAAAATCAAAGAAAACTTGCATGTTTGTTGTAAACCTTTTTGTTTTTCTTTATAAACAGTGAATTTTTTTAAAAAAAATATTTTAAGTTTTTTCCCACGTTTCGCGCAATGTTAACCCTTGATCACAACGAGGAAAGTCTCAATATAATTTAATAGCTCCATGGGTAACCTTTTATCATTCATCCTTACCTTTATACAATTGTGTAATGCCTGTAGCAGCATTTTGGAATAAAAACCATAGCTTCTGTACAGCTAACTCTTTTGCATTTTGCAATTCAACATCTGTATCTGGTGTTTTTTCTGTTTCGTCAATGCACTGTTGTTCCCATAATGATATACCTGTATAAGGATCTATTTCTTGCTGTTCATTCATTTCGAAATTGGTTCTATAACTTATTATTATATACTTGTCATAATCATAACTAGAACACAATAATCGAAATGATGAAATTCAGACGATACGAAAAAACACAAACATACATCCTGCCCTTCCCAACTTTTTTAATGTTGCTGCTCGTGAAATCTTTGATTTTTCCACACTGCGCAGTATCTACAACGAGCCAATCACGTGAAAGGAGTAAACAAAATAATAAGCAAGATTAAAAATTCTTGTTTAACTATAAAAGTTAGTTTTGTTTTAACTAAATAAAAATCTAGCGACTAAATGTGAAATTACTCATTAATTATCTGATTTTGTGTGGATGAAAGACAAAATTAAAAGGGTGAATCAGAAATGGAATCACCCCCGCAACGCCACTTAGGAAGCGATTTTCACAAAACCCATCTTATAGCGGATTTCTACTCAATGAATGGAATCA
>BMAV01016314.1:130263-140650 GCA_019973955.1 Trichonephila inaurata madagascariensis
TCACAAAACCCATCTTATAGCGGATTTCTACTCAATGAATGGAATCAGCTTACTCGATTTCAAGATTTTACGCATAATAGTTTAAAAAAGGAGATAATTGCCTATAACGCCTCTTAATTCTCCACGACGCTACTTGGGGGAGTCGATTTTCACAAAACCCATTTTGTAGCGAATCTCTACTCCGCTTATCAAATTTCAAGACTGTACGTCTAATAGTTTAAAAATGGAAATAATCATCTATAACGCCCCTTAAGCCCACGCAACACCACTTAGGAAGCGATTTTCATAAAACCCTTTTTATAGCGGATCTCTACTCAATGAATGGAATCAGCTTATTCAATTTCAAGATTTTACGCATAATAGTTTAAAAGAGATAATTGCCTATAACGCCTCTTAATTCTCCACAACGCCACTTGTTGGTCGAATTTCACAAAACCCATTTTGTAGCGGATCTCTACTCTATGAAAAGAATCCGCTTATCAAATGTCAAGACTGTACGTCTAATAGTTTAAAAATGGAAATAATCATGCATAACGCCCCTTGGAGGTCGATTTTCGTAAAAATCATTTTGTAATGAATCTCTACTTTATGAAAGGAATCTATGTATCAAGTTTCCAAACTGTACATCTAATAGTTTAATAATGGAAATAATTATAACGCCCCTTAAACCTCCGTAACGCCCCTTGGGGTTCTATCTTTGCGAAATCCGTTCTTAGCTGATGTCTACTCCACATGAAATGTGAGCCTGCCTACCAAATTTCAAATCTGTAGGTTTAATAGTTCCGGAGATATCGTGAGATTAGCCAGTGATTCAGTCATTGAGTGAGTCGCTTTTCTCTCTCCTTTATATATACAGATTAAGGATAAAAAACCACATACGGATTTCTAACTTTTCTAAATTATTCTGAAATTTCATACATGACAACTTTTAATAGCTATAGAAATACTTGTAAATTTGGAAACGAAAAACGTGGGGTGCATGCAATACACAACTACATATAAAAAGTGTAGAGAGTAGCTATCAATAAAAGAGCTTAATTATTTGTTCATATTATTTGCGGTGCAATAAAATTGTTAGTTGAGCTATTAATGCATCAATTGTGTCTGCTGCATGCACCATTTTTTCGTTTCCAATCTTACAAGTATTTTAATAGCTATCAAAAGTTACCAAGTATGAAATTTCAGATTTAGAAATCCGCGCGTATGTGGGGGTTTTATCCTTCATAAGGATTAGAGAAATTATTTGGTAACGGTAACGGTTATACATTTACGTGGAACCTTAGAGATAGCTCTATTATCCACTCATCATAATAAATTGAACAGAGAACAATTTGTTGAAGTTACATATAAAAATAAAAAGCAGTCCACATTAAATGCAGCGCAATAACGCTGGTGGAGGGGTGGGTGGAAACCACTCTCCCAGTTGATTCAGTTTCTGTTTCGCTTTCATAGGAAAACGAAGAGAAAATGACGTCACATCTCCATGACAGCAAAGCCCGTCTTTCGAACCGTCTGCCGCATCTTGACGGAACGAGGAGAGAAGGGATATATTTTTTAATAACAAGGATTAAGAGAATAATATTTTTAAGTCCGTTACACGTTACTTCTAAGATAACTCCGTGCGGTTATTGAAAGGAAGTTTTAAATAACCACTTGGAAGAAAAAGTAAGAAAAGGTAGAGGAGTTTGAAATAAGATCATGAGGGGTGAAGTTGCCACACAAAACGCGTTCAAAAACTTCCATGGCGCGGGGGAGGGGAATAATTAGAGTGAGTGAAGTCTTGCAAAAGAAGACAATTAGTGTAACAATAAAGCTCATATCTTTTTAATTCGTATCAAGACATTCTCATCCTTTTCAGAGCTGGGAAGTGTTGATACGCGCGAGTGATTAAGAACTGCTCTAGGTCTCTTAGAAGAGCTAGGAATAGAATTGTCGTAAGCCGGGATTTCCCTGATAGATTCATTTGAAATCTGTGGTAACCGGTTGAAGAAATTTTCTGATTGTTTTTTGATGAAATCAAGAAGCGGCGGAACATTAAGATCTTTATGCAAGACTTCGTTCCTGACAAACCAAGGTGCGTTTGCTGCTCTACGCAGTTGAATGTTTTGAAAAGTGTGCAATCTTTTCAGGTGAGTAACTGCCGCCCCTGCCCAGATGGGAGAAGCGTACAACATGATGGGGCGAAGAATGGCTTTGTATGATAGAACCTTGTGCCTTAATGCGAGCTTGTGCTCTTGGGAGAAATCAAGCGATTTAGAGTGTTTCTCATTCCAGCCGCCTTTTGGTGGGCGGAACCGATGTGTTTAGCAAAGTTTAATTTAGTATCAAGTATTAAACCTAGGTACTTATATTCAGTAACCCAGGGGACAGGCTGATTAAAAATGCTGACATGCGGGAGGTTTCCGATGCACCGCTTTCTCGTAAAGAGGAGGCATGCGCTTTTAGATGCATTAACCTTTATTTTCCAGTAGTTAAGCCAGGTTTCGAGTCGAATGACATAATTTTGAAGCCGCTCAATGATATTGCGGTTATAAATGTTTTGGGTAAAAATGGCAGTGTCGTCCGCGTACATCGCTAAGTGGACTTCGGCAGCCTTGGGAATGTCGTTGATGTATAGATTAAAGAGCTTGGGCCCTAATAAAGATCCTTGTGGTACCCCACTGAGAATTGGACGCGGGGTGGAGAGACTGTTTTCAACTCTTACCCTAAATTTACGGAAATTTAGGTAGGAGTGTATAATTTTGATGAGTTGTTCCGAAAACCTAAGTCGCATCATCTTGGATATCAAGCCATCATGCCAAATTTTTAAGAGAAATTATTTTACAAGTTTTAGTCCGTTATAGAAATATGATTGATTAATTTTTTTTTTAAATTTATTATTATTATCTGCTTCTTAGGGTTATGTGAATGAAATTTTTGAATTGATTTATACATTCGATTCTTGAATAATTTGTTTAGACAAAAAAGAAAAAAAAAATCAATATATTCTGTCCACCTCACCTGTCAGTTAGATTTGAGCTATGTTCAAGTATACAGTTAATCGAGAAGTTCAATAAGTTCGAGATAAATCAGTTATAAAATTTTTATTGAAGAAACAAACAAATCAATACAAAAGTGAGTCAGAGCTACATTGTAACGGGTAAAAATTTAAATCGTGTAGAGAACGTAATTCTTCTTCATTTCCCCCCCCCCCTCTGTTTTCGTCTTTTTGTTTTCTTCATCTTTCTCTCCTCCTTTTCAATTTTCTTCTTTTTTGAAATTTTCATGCATTGTCATTGTAGTGTCTGACTACCGTTGGCGTACTGTTTGGCGGCAGATTCTTTAAGAATTGGCGATGTTTTCCCACATGCAGGAGTAGAGTTAATGTGTTTTGAAGGAGAGGGTTTTTTGACCCCGGCCTGTACGGTCGAGGGAAGAAAAAGTCTCTTGTGGTTTGAAAGCGGGAAGCGCTGAATTGTTTTGGGTGGAAGGAAATGGAATTCTTTCGGTGCGAGACTGATGCACAGCGTGGTCTGGTGAAAGAAAGGCGAAGAGATAGTCTCTTGGGACTGTTTTAGCACGACGGTCATTGTTGTTTGATTGTAGTAATTAATCAAGAGAATTATATATTAATCAAGATAACTGTTTGAGTTGACTTAATTATGTTTGTATTGATTAATTTCAGAAGTAATTAAGAAAGTAATAAAGACTTTACAGTCATTCACTTCTGAGCTATGGTCCAAATTTCATGTCTCTAGCTCATCGGGAAGTTAGTTTAAAATCAATTGCAAAATTCCACCGAACAGACAAGAAAGCGAGTTAAAAACATAATAAAAGAGGATAAAAGTACAGTTTAAGGAGAAAGGAAAAAAAGGTTTCAATAAAACACAAATTCAAAAGAAAATTTTAATATTTATTGGAATTTAATAGAAACTTGTTGTAAAATGCGTTTTTTTTTTCTCATTACTTCTTTTCAATTAAATAATACTCCTCATTAACAGCTGAAATGTATTTAAATAATATGGATCCTTTATTCTGATACTTATCAAGCATTTATTTTCAAGAACGAATAAAATGCGACTGTCAGGAATTTTTGAAGAAAATTTTCGTGTTAATTTTTTTTATTGCTCAAACGTTTTCTCTTCTCCTCATTCAGGATAGAAGCCTACTTTTAGATGCTACATATTTACCTCTGCTATTTTTTTTGTAACATTAGTCTCAGGGGCGTAGCTACCGCCGTATTAACAGTATCAATGATACGGGGCCCCCAAGGTACAGGGGCCCCAACACGAGCAAGCATAAAGTCGTAAAATGTTATTATTAGTCTTATTAACATAGTTCCTTTTTACTCTTAAAATATCGTCTATCACTGGTTTCAAACGGTTAAAAAATTTTTATGAACTTTACATCTTTGTTCCCACATTAAGAAACCCTTAAAAGCAGATGTTGTTTTAATCAAAATAATCAGAAAACAAGGAGTGGTATAGACTCGGAAAGGAGACTTCGACTTCGACTTCGATTCTAATCAGAGGACTGTGGTGTGGACACACCACTCAGCCTCTGGTCTGGCACTGAAGTTCATTGCGCTGTGCGCTTGGTTCGGGGAGTAGGAAGGTGTGGCTTCGTAGGCAGGAACCAATGGGATGAGAGGAGGTCTCGGCGGCTAAGATACGAATGGTTAGTGAGCTCTGTGACTTAGATCTGACCGACCCGGCAGGAAAATTTTTTAAACTATTGAGATAGGCGAAAACATGGACATTTAAGTTAAAAAAGGGAATTAAAAATTAAGAGAAAATATACAAGTAAGATAAATTAAACACAATTTTTTAAAAAAATTAATCCATAAGTGAGTCTAAAATTAGCAAAGCTTGTTGTTTAAAATCATTTGTGGCTTTGAGAGATGGAAAAATGCTTATGAGTCTAGGACATTGTTTGATGATATTGGTAATAATTTTAAAAAGATCTATTAAGTTTTGAAAATCAGTTGCTTTAAGATCAAAGGGGAGGGAAGATTGGAATGTGTTTTGGTTTTCCTTATTATTGGTTTGAGATGGGGGAGAAACTACATTTTGGGTGTTTCCTTCGACTATGTTGGCGAAGGACAAGCCTTCAACCACGTTATTGGAGTTAAAATTATTGTTAGGCTTTTTGAAAATGGGGGATCCTTTCTTGGGCTTTGGGAATTTCGGGCATTTCGTGTAGCAGGCAGAGTGCCCGTACACGTGGCAATTGATGCAGTATGGATTTTCAAGTCTAGTGGTGATTTCGCAAGTTTTAGTGACATGGTCCTTTCCGCATTTAAGGCATCTTGGTTTCATGAAACAGTTAGCGGCGGTGTGGTAAAAATTATTGCATTTATAGCATAGAGTGGCACCCCTAATTGAGTATCCCTCAACACGAATTTCCAAATGTCCCAAGTGGGAGAGGTCGTAAATGGTGGCATTAAAAGTATTTCGCGGAAGTGTTACGAGAAAAAAAGGAAGAGGTAATTTAGTCCTTTTTGATATTAATTGACTACAGCCGATGGTTGTAAATCTGAGATCTTCTAAGTCTAGAGTAATTTCTTCCGGTAAGGTAACACGTGGGAGACCTTTAATCACTATCTTTATGGGTTTATTTTCTTTCGGTTGTATAACATAAAATTCATAGTCGTTGTCAGATTCTAGGAAATGAGTGAAATTTCTATTTTCTTCATCAGTATTTGCAAATAGTTTAATATAATCTCCAGCAGTTTTAATTTTAATGTCTGGGAATGCTTCAATTATCTTTTTAAGTTGATCTCTGTAATTTTTAGAAGTTCTTAGAGTTATAGCGAGGGAGCCCACCTCGGGGCTTAGGAGTTTCTTTTTCTAGGGTTTGATCAACATTTATCTCAGGGTCTTGGGTTAAATTTTCAAAATTATTTTGAGTTTGGACTGGTTCAAGTACTTTAGTTGGGGTGAGATAGGTCTAGCCGTTTTTTTAGGAAAAGCAAAGCCATCCGAATCTTCCTTTGAGTTTTGCGCTTTTGCGACTGTTTTTTAATTTTAGGGTTAGTTAACTCTGGGTCAATAACAGTTGATTTTAAAAGGGGATGATTCAGGCAGTCAGTATCTAAGCAAGGTGGAATATTTCGGAGCTCACTTACCAGTTTTTCTTTTTCATCAATGAAGTTCTTCACTAGGGTTTCTAGTTCTGGGATCCGCTTTTTGTCTCCAAGAGTACGGTTTAACTCGGTCATCTGTTGGTGAGTGCGTATTCCAATGGCATATTGTTTAATTTCGCTGAGGGCCTTTCTTCTCTTTTCGCAATCCGAAATGGGTAGTCCTGGTGTTGAAGAGCCTGACTTCGAGGACAGAGAGGATCTTGTTTTTTACGACTTCGTCGAGTTTGAGTTGTAAGACATCCTGGAATCGTTATCAGACTCGGTATCACTCATTTTGAAAAAATGTAAAATTTCCTCAAAATCTCACAAACAAACAAATGGAGGCAACCCCCTTGATCATAAAAGCCCTTTAAAGGGCTAAAAAGGACTTTACGTGCTCTTCCTGACTATAATACAAGGTAGGAATCTGGGAGCTCAGACTGGTATGTCTGAACAGGTCGGCGTCTACGATGGAACTCCAGTCCCTCTCCGATTCCGCGTACCATTGGGAGATACCCAAAAACTTGGATACCTCATTTGAATTCCGTGGTGGTTTCATCTCGAGTATGGCCCGAACCTTTGTCTCATCCGTTTTGATTCCTACTTTACTAATAATTAATCCTAAATACTTCAATTCATCGCATCCAAATTTACATTTATCCTTATTTAATGTCAATCCTGCATCTTGCAATAACGAAAAAACCACCCTTAAATGCTTAACATGCTGAGTGAACGATGGAGACGCAATGATAACGTCATCCATATAAACACTCACAAACTTCCCTATCACCGGTTTTAGGATTAGGTCAATTGCCTTCTGAAAATTGGGAGCCGCCCCTGATAAGCCAAATGGCATACGCCGAAATGCGTAAGTGCCACTTTTTACTACGAATGCGGTCTTAACAATATCACTGGGGTTTACAGCCATTTGAAAGTATCCACTTCTTAGATCAAGAGATGATATTATTGTCGCGTATAGGGGATATTCGTTATTAAATCATCTATTAACGGTAAGGGATAGCGTGGATACTTCGTGACTGAATTAAGTTTCCTATAGTAAACCGCAAATCTATATGCTTCCGGATTATCCGGTGGTAACCCATTATTTTTCTTACATAACACAACAGGTGACGCGTACGAGGATTGAATTGGAACAATGGTTCCTTCTCTTAACATTTTTTCTACATGACAATCGAGTATCGCTTGCTTTTGCCGATCATATCTGTAGGGCCTGGAAACTACTGGTGGACTATCTCCCGTATCAATTTCATGATATAAAACATGAGTAAGACCTGGTTTGTCTGAGAACAATCCCTTAAAACTACTAAACAAATTTTGTAATTCCTGTTTTTTGCTTATCCTCCAACTTTGTCTTTAGATAGATCTATTTCCCAACATTTTCACATCTTCACAACTGTTTCAACCACCCTCTATCTGTGAATCGGGAATCTTCAATGATTTTCGATCAAAGCTCAAAACAATCCTTGATCCACTTATGAAATCAACTCCAAGAATACAGCGGGTATTCCAAATCCGTCAACAAGGGCGAAAGAACCAAGATTTTTCAAACTCCCCTAATTCGAATATTCAATTCTACAATTCCTATATTTGACATTTCTGCCCTTTTGTGCTGTGATCACCTTGAGCTTCCTCGCGATTTTTACTTGTTTATAAAAAATATTTTTATACATTTCTTCCGATATAAATGATTTCTCCTGCCCAAGTGCGTCCCATAGCGCTTCAAAAATGTGTTATTTAATAAAATAGAACATAGGGACGTTCCACGGGTGATATGCTATTGGTCGGAGAAAAGTTTAATTGGTATATCCACTGCCGATTTCTTTTGATTATTTTGAACTTCATTAACTTTCAAAAACATTCAATCGTTCCTTTTGCATCCTATCGCCTCGACTGAAATTCTCACTCGAACCCCTATTTCTGCGGTCTCCTCTATTAAAGTCATTTCTGATCTTCTTTCGAAATTGGTATCCCTTTTCAAGTTGAATCTCCGATCATCATTCTGAAATCCATTCCTACTCGAACCACTTATTACTTTGACGGCCATTCTCATAATTGCCTCTAGAATCATTTCTAAGCATTATTTGGTCTACGCCCAACTTCAGAATTCTCCAGTTTCTGCGATTATCATCAAAAATTAGACATCCTTATGCGCGTTTTTCTCCTCGTCTTTCCATTATCACTATTCTGCGAACCCCTGTTTTAATTTGTAAGAATACCCCTTCAAATTTAGCTAAGATTTCCTAAAGTGTTGTACCGTATTCTGTATTAGACCTCCACATAGTCCTGGACTTGTGGTTCGAGTCTAACAAAATGTGATCTTACCAAGTCCGCCTGCGACATCCTTAGTTCTAAGCCCTTGTGATTTTACCAAATCGTAAAACAAAATCTGTTGGTTCCTGATTCCTTTTTCCCTTTTGCTGGGAGGTATAAAACCGCTTCTAAATCTTTTTCTTATTTCTTTAAAGGGGGAATGCTTTGCTACCTCTGCTTTAGCTGCGCGAAACTGTGGCATCCTGCACTAACACTGATCCGGAATATCTGATACCAATCTTGGCCCTTCCCCTGAGATGACCTTCAAATAAGCACATGCTAAATCACCAGGGTATTTCTAGTAATTATTCGATTGTCTATGGCCTGCGTGAATTCCGTCACGTTCTTTCGACCCGAAAGCACATTTCTGAAATACCAAAACCCGCTTGGAATTTAACCCAGAGTCATATAAAGTAAATCGGTTCGGCGTTAATTGGTGATATGGTCAATCTTGGCGACCATATCTTTGGTTGTCAGCGTGACTTAGAGGTGTGGGGTTCTGAAAATGAATCGACATTTAGAATTTTTAATATGACTTTATTAAGAGTTTAACTTAAATTTCTAATATATTGGAGAAATCTTATATTAAATAAACTAAAATACACGTAAAGGCCAGAAGGAAATGGACGTGCAATTGGATTTATTTGGGGCTACTATATATTCGCCTACTTTCTACTCGCTGGCTATTATGAATTTTGATATCAAATAATTTTGCCCTACCTTTTTGAATTTACGCACGGTGCCTACTCAACAAATAACCCAGAGGTTATGTTACAGAAAAGACGCGTGAGCCCGTCACAATGTGTAAGAAAATAGTAATTTTTTTTATTTTATACATTGCAATAGTAAATTATATGATTCGATGTATCCTCATTAAACTTGACATATATTTAAAAAACCTTGTTAGGCAAAATCTGGAACAAATGATATAAATATAGTTTCTTATAAAAAAAACATCTTCGAAAAATCAAAAGCTGTTTATAAAAATTGACAATGTATACATAATTCAATTCAACGCAAATTATTGAAGGAATAAAAACTACTCGAGGTAAAAAAATACATTAATCTTTTGAAAAACCTCAAAATTTCAAAAGATGAAGAAAAGGTTCTATATATTTTTTTCATTGAAATAAAATTTTCGATTATAATAAGTTGCTCATTTATTGTAATTTTATATGTATATATGATTAAATCAAATATTAACTTTTACTTTGGACAATTATTATATAATTAAAGTAAATAGAGTCAAAAATAGTTTTACAGTAAAATTATAAAGAATTATAATATGAATAATAGATGAAATTTATAGTGTTGTAACCCCCCGTTATTTAGACTCTTCCATATCAACAGTAAAGAGACTTTCGCGCCCTCTAGCGAACAGAACAATCTTCAGTGATGGCCGTTTTGGGAAATGTAAGGGGCGGGAAAAGAGCATGCGCTCCGATCCCCTTTTAATTCTATGTCAACGTTAGTTCTCTAGTTATGTGGGGAAATGTGTTTGTTTTGTCTAATAAACGTGTTTTAATAACTAGTGGCTTATAAGGAACCCTTTTCCCCCTCTTCCCTTTCATTTGGCGCCCACCACGTTTTTTCGCCCAACGTGATTAGTTGCGAAAAAATTTGCCGTTGCTCGGGATTAATTTTTAGGTTAACAGCATAATGTTTTCAACATATGGTTTAATTATTCAGTTCTCACCCGAGAACAGGTAAAAACTTTTTTTTTGAATTTTCTTTTTTAAAATATTATACTTTTAATACTGTTTCATTATTGCATGCCCAAGTAAATAGGGTTTAATATCCGAAAAATTTATTAGTTAAATTTTAATTCATTAATATTGTCTCATTGTTCATATTAAAAAAATTTCTGTCATTCCTGTGCAAATTATATAAACTGTTCTCATTGAATTAAAAAAATCTTTTTCTTATTTTAAGAAATGTCATTTGCAAACAGTA
>BMAV01016315.1:46539-90670 GCA_019973955.1 Trichonephila inaurata madagascariensis
CTAATGGTCAAGATCACGAACACGTAGACGGCGTGTCATAAATTTCAGCCTAGTACCACTGAAAGCCCGACGTGTAGGGAGCAAAATACGTTAAAATTGTCGAGATCTCAAACGTCCTCCCGATGGTGTGGTGTGGAAGTTAGGGGAAGTGGTGGCAGCTCAGGTGTCGTCCTCGTCACTTGACTATGGTTCAAAACTATGAGGTCCGCAGCAAAAGCATTCGAGTAGCTGAATAGTTTTTTTTGTTTTTCTGTAATAGAGCTGCATATTGGTATTTCTACCTTTGCAGACCTCAGGAGCTGGTATCACTTTTTAGTGCGGCACCAATTACTGCAAATAATTTTGACGCCCATTTTCCTCCCCAGAGGGAGACACCTGAGCTCTGCCGATGCGAAATTTGAAATTTAATTTTGCCGAGAGCATCCAAGCCAAATGGACACTCAAGGGATTTTTTTCATGCCGTGGACAAGGCCTCTGTTGATATTCTGCATCAGGAAAATCCACCGACTTGGGCCGGGGTCGAACCCACAACCTTGGGTACAGAAGGCTAACGACAATACCTGTTCACTCACTCTGTTCAGTTTGAAGTGGCCGCGGTAGCCTAGTGGCTGGCGTGTCACGAGTTCAGGAACTTTATAGCCGTGTAGGGGAGCGATACACGTTAAATCTGTCAAGAGCTCAAACGTCCTCCCGTTGGTGTGGTAGTTAGGAAAGGTGGGTTCTAGCTTACGTGTCGTCCTCGTCACTTGATCAAGGTTCCAAAGTACGAGGTCTGTCACCGAAATTCTTCGTGTAGCTGAATAAGGCGACGTTTATATTCATTTTGGATGGTGTCGTTGCTTAATGGTCATCTCCACGGACTCGTGCTGGCTCCTCATGGATTCAAGCCCTCGTCCCACTGAAAACCCGTCGTGTAGAGGGGGTTTACGTACGCTATCTCTGCCGAGGCTCTAATTCCTCACAGGGTACAGGTGTTGAAATACGGTGTCTATCATCAAGAGCTCTGATGTTGCTTTACAGGGTGGCGTAACTTGGAACTAAAGGCTCATTCACACTTAAGCAGAGAGTAGCGAACGTTGAAAATGTGTAGCCAATCAGAGTCCTTAATTCCCCTCCGAAAGGGCCTTTGATTGGTTATATCTTCAGAGCTCACTACTTACTGCTTTAGTGTGAATGAGCCTTAACACTCACTCACTTTATTAATTTTGGGTTCACGGAAGTGCAGTGGTTAAGGTAGTGAAATAGAAAAATACGAATTGGTGTAGAACAGAGATGGCGAACCAGTGGCACGCATGCCATTGATAGCACACGACACAATATTTTTGGCACGTCAGTAAACAAAATGGTTTGCATTTTATTTTTCAAAGTTCACTATAAAGTATTACGAACAAACGCGAGTGATCGGGAAGCTCACTTGCTTATGATGTAAAGTTTCTCTACGCATAGCACAGTGAATTTCATTGACACAGCTGTATTTTAAAATTTACCTGTGTTATATTTAGGATTTTAAACTGTTGTTTAACATGACTAGTTCAGCAAAAGAACACAAAGTAAAAGTTAGTAAGTGTAACAGAGAATTTCAAATTTGGTGGACCGAGAAACATGGTATTATTAGTAAAGGCGACAAAGCGGCTTGTGTTTTATGTGTTCTGGAATAGTGGTATGCAGAACGTCGTCTGTAAAACTCTATTTTGAAGCAAATCAGAAACCTTCTTGTCAAAAAAAGTGAACCACAGCAAAAATAATTAATTGCTAAAAAACCGTTTGGCAGATGACTCAAAATCAGCATGTATTCTACAAAAAGTAACATCTTGCAATTCTATTCTTGCAAGTTATTTGTCATCCTATCTGCAACACAAAAGACACACTAATGTTATTTTAATTTGTGAATTACACGAATAACTAAAACATTTATAACTATACAGCGCAAAAAGTATTTTTTCGTTGTAAATAGTTTTGTGCTATTCGTATTTAGTTTTATTATTTTCCAAATAATCACGTCAAAGTTATTTTACGGCACGTCTTACGTCATTAGACACTTCTTTGGAAAAAATGGCACGTTGATCCATAAAGGTTCGCCACCCCTGGTATAGAATGATTGCATTGATATTAGGGAATGGTATGGTTCGAGCTCGTAAAATTAAAAATTAGAAATTTTGCTTAAGATATATGGTTATCTGCGTGTCTTATACAGGGGTTCTCAGGATTATTGGGGCAAATATTGTGGGAAGGTAGGGGGCATTACAAGGATTAAGATTTAAATAACAACCAAAGGTTGGTAACGTTCTTAGTTCGGCTCTAGGTGGCGTTGTTCACAAGAGCATTGGAAAAAACCGACCTGCATTACTTTTGCAGCCCATCTTAACATAAGCTTGCCCTGTGTGGGGCTGTGTAGCTAATTCAGACATTAAACTTTTAGAAAATGCTCAAAATGCTTTAATCAGGATCATAAGTAAGGCTTGTAGATACACTAAAAATAGAGATATTTACAAAGCCATTAATATTTATTCTTTTAAAAAATATATTCAAATTTGGCTATTAAATTTTTTGATATAATCTGCCAAATTCTAATAACCTTTATGTCTTAAATCTTGAATATTACAATCCGAATGTCAATACTAAGAAACCCAGAAGAATCCTGCTGGACTCGTATAATCCCCCTAGTAATTAATTGCGTCATTTCCCTTTTGGCGAATGACCATTTTCTAATTTTTTTCATTTCATTTTTTTTTAAACATTGTTTCCTTTCTTTATTTTAAATTATATTTACCATCTGCAACCCCCAAACAGGCAAGCACTTTTTCCACCCAATTTCTGTTCCATAACTTCAAGGCAGCCAATAGAGTGCTAACTCACTGATTCTCTTTTAGACCAATAGCAAACGAGTCTATCATCTGCTTACTTTGAAAAATTCGGGGCTGCGGTAGCCCAGTGGTCAAGGTATCGAATCATGGCAGGCATGTCATGTGAGTTCGAGCCCAGTACCACTAAAGACCATCCGTGTACGGGAGCAATGCTCGTTAAATCTGTCGCGAGCTCAAACGTCCTCCCATTGGTGTGGTGTGGTAGTTAAGAGAGGGGGTGCCAGCTCAGGTGTCGTCCTCGTCACTTGACCATGGTTCAAAATTAAGAGGTCCGTCGCCAAAAACCCTCTTGTAGATGAGCAATGCGACGTTAATATTCACTCCCTCACTCACTCTGAAAAATTCCCATCACATCGGATGTCTCCAAAGCAGTCACCGTAACCACCACCACCCACTTGCTCCTTCTAGTCCACCAATCAGGAAGCTCCCTTTCAATCCAGGCTTCTTCACTTCAATGCCCAAATACATTTCGATATGGGATGGAGGAACGCTTTTCGTACCTTTTCTTCAAAGATGTCAAGCGTTCCAACCTGCATTCCTGCAGTCATTGAGCTGTTATCACCCGCAGCTGTTATCACCCGCAGTTTTCTGGCAGATATGCACCTGATTTACGGATTGGCACTAGGAAATGTTCGAGTAGCGGAAAGATTGTATCGCGAAAGGTACCCACAGAGAGATAAACCAGACCATCAGTTATTTACTAAGTCGCAGCACAATTTGTATGAATAGGGGTCGTTACGTAACAATAGGCATTGTGAGGGTGGGACACGAATGACTCAAACTTCCAGCATGGACCAAAATGTGTTGGCTCACCGTTCAAAGGAATCCGAGTACCAGTGTACGAACCGTCACGGCTGCCATGGTCCGATGGCGAAACGCATGCTTATCGCTAGCAATGGTGAAAAATTCGAACACCTTTTGTGACATTTTAACATATAATTGACCACAGTACATGAAAAAATTGTTGACCAGTAAATACGAGTTTTCAGATGATTTTATAGTCTAGTCTTGTACCTCTTCGTTTCCTGTGCCTGCCACACTACTTTCCCATGATGTTTCCTACCATCGGTTACTAACATCCTCTTGTCGGTGTGGTTTGGAAGTTAGGAGAGAGGAGTGCCAGCTCACAGGTGTCGTCCTCATCACTTGACCAAGGTTCAAAATTTTGAGGTCCGTCGTCAAAAGCCCTCGAGTAGCTAAATACTGCCACGTTAATATTGACTCACTCACACCATGGGTTGCTATGCAAGCAGAATCCTTGTGATATCCTCTACTTTCCCTTAAAGTATGCCCCAAAAATATTGGGATCTCTTAATATCCCCATCACTTACTTATACGACATGCAGAAAATCGACCTACCAAACTAGTCGATATCCATGTCTTTTATTTTCGGATTCGAAAAATGTAATTTTCTGTTATTCTAAATTTAAATCCTATATATGCATCCCGAGTCCAATGATCTGAACTTTTAGTGAGATGGCTTTATACAGAGTGGTCAAGAATTCCTGGTACAAACTTTAAAAGTAAATACAGGACATTGTGTGTGTTTGTGTGTGTGCGTGTGTAACAATCATTTATTGCATAGGAATGTATATGGCCGCAAGTGACGCGGTGAGGAAGAAGAAACAGAAGGGAAATAAAAGAAAACAGAAATGGAGTTATCGGTTGGTTGTCTTACCGGTAGGAAGCAGTAGATGTCTAGCTGCCGTTCAACATGATGCATCTCAGTAGAGGAAAGCGCCATTCGCCATTGTGCTGCCGTCTACCATCAGATCGTTTGCATAGTGTTAAACGAAACTCTCTTACGACTGTTCTATTTTCAGCAAGTACATGCTTTGAATCCGGCAGACTATCTTCTCCGACTGGCAGTGGATGGTACAGCAATGATTTATAAATTCCGTAAAATTCCACTACAATTTCTTTTATTGTGAATTATGAATTAATACAATGGGCTCATTTCATGTGACGTCATAGTCCTATGATAGTGAAAGCCACGTGATTCTAGCCAATCAATCCAAACACTCATGCGACGATATAGTCACACACGATAAAAACTATCTAGTGTTTTCAGCTAATCAGTTCACGCGCTCCGGTGTTGCTAAGTTTTGTTCTTTGCAGAAACTTTCTCTTAAAAAGTACATATGCATACAAAATGCATTTTATTTAAAAGTATAAACATAAAATATGATTTTTTTTTAATATAAAAAAAAATCCTTTTGGAGAATTTTTTTTTTCCCCTAACATTTAAAAATCTTTACCCAAATATGAAATTTGATCTGAGTTTTACTAAGAGAACAACAAGTACAATTAGTTTAATGTTTCTTTTGAATTCAATGGAGAACACGTGTTTGTCTTTATCATGTGATGTCATGAATTGAGTCCATTGTGCATGAAATGAGCACCTACTCAAGAACATAAATTTTACGCTAACAAACGCAAATAGCATTATCTGTCAAAAAGCGGAATAAGTTTTTCAAAAAAGTATCTTTTTCCCAAATGGATAAAATCTAGTCTTAAAATAATGTAGTGTAAAATACGGCGTATAAAACGCACTTTTAACACAAAAGATCGAAATTTATGGGTGAGCGTTATACGCCGGGTTTAAAAATAATAGCTTCAAAAACAAAACAAAAAAATGTGCATAAAAAAAAAATTAGATTTCTACTTACATCGAAATATTGTTTATTTAAACCTTAAGAAATTTAAGAGTTGTAGTTCTTGAAGTGCACTATATATATATTTTCCAAAGCTGTTTGCTACAATACCTCGAATAATTATCTTCAAAACTAAAGAGCATTGCATACATATATTTCAGCAGTGGCGTAACGTACACCCCCGCATTGTGAGGGTATGCTCCGCAATCTTTTAATCGCTACGGACAGGTCAACGTTTGATAATTTTACAGCGGCCCGCTGAGGGTGGAACACGTTGATTGCTTATATTTTAGATGGTTTTGATTTAACAATTTTAATTTAGTTACATTTATAAATTTCCGTGGAAAGTTGCGCAAATCCGAGACAAATGCACCGCTTTAAATAAAATGGCAATAGTTTAATGTTCTTTAGGCGGCCCGGCACCATTTGATCCACGGACCGGAACTGGTCCGCGGATCGGGGGTTGCGGATCAATTTTCTTGGGCAGGGCTGTCCAACCCGCGGCCCGGCCTTGAATGATTTTGCGGCCCGCGAGATTCTTTATAACTTTACAAAATTCGACTATTTTGTACAATATTTTTTTTGTAGTTTTTTTTTTCTTTTGTAAAAAATAAATCCCATGACTGTTATTATTTTATCACGTTGCTTCTGTTACTGCGAATCTATTTTTTATTTTTTTTTTCTAAATTGAAGTTTATCAAACATAAATCGTGCTCAAACTTAACGCATGAAAATCTGCGGCATCAATTACAATACGCAAATACACATGCATTGAGACCTTTACAATACACGACCTTTAAAAACTAAGTAAAAGAGTTGAGAAACAGATACCTCACTCTAATTGAATAAATTAAACATTATTTAGTCCTTGCATTATTATTATTATTATACTATCTATGTTTGTATACAGTAATGAAAACAATAATAATATATCAGTCTGTTTTAAATTTTCACTCCAACAAATGTTTGTAACGGATACAAATCTAATATAAATATATATTTTTTTATATGGGGCCCGCGGGATTGTAAAGTTCTTCCGAAGTGGCCCGCGAGGTCATTTGGGTTGGCCACCCCCTGTTTTAGGGGACCCAAAGCCTGACTGATATCATGTACGTACATGAGTTAGGGGCCTAAAATCTGATTTTACAGGGACACCCTAATATTCTTCGTTAAGCCTATGTATTTCAGGTTTCTTTATAAAATGAGGATGCGCAATTATATGGAGAATATACCTTAAAGGTAAGAAATGCATCTTTAAAGTATAGGTGCACGTTGTTTTTATACGCAGGATTTTATGGTAAGTTATCAAATACACAAATAAGATTTTTCTTTCAATCTTTAAATTGGAACAAATACATTGTACTTTGTAAGTGATCTTACTCTTCGAAATAATACGAAACAGTCTTCTCTAGCTAAGTATATATTTATTCATTCATTACTGTTAAAAAGTTTATAAAATATGTTTTAAACATGCATGGGAACCCGATTTAGATTTAAATTTATTCATAACTACATATCTATATATATAAAAATGTTGTGTTGGTTTGTGTATGCTCGCATAACTCAAAAAGTTCTGCATGGATTTATCTGAAATTTTGGCATAACGTTGCATTTGACACCGGTCAGGATCTTATGTACTTTTTATTTCGAAAAATTCCCTCTAAAGTTTTTTAAATTTAATTTTTAATGATTTTTGGTGTAATGACGTCATACGATGTCACGATTCGTTCTGAATGCGAAAATTTAAACTTTACACAGTTTTTTCCGAATTATTGTATATTTCTACTATTGTTTTTTTTTTGTCATATTTATCTATTTTTTTGTTCTTTGATACGTATTTGGGATTATTTTTCGAATAAATCATTTTTCAAAAATTATTTTTTCAACAACTCAAATTTTGTTTTGTAGTTTTGGCAACGATCGGATAGCATTATCGCGGGATGTTTACAATTTTGCTTAAATTCTACATCGTGGTTTTTCTGTAATTTTAAGCTAAATTGATGTCTCTTTATTAAGCGAAAAGGAAATTTATATAATTGACTTCTGTACGCTACTTATTTTTCTACCAAATAATTTCCATTTACCTGAAATAAAAAGACGTAGCCAAATGCCGCGATATAACATTCAATGTTTGGAAACAATATTTTTTTCCCACATGGAAACATTTTAATTTGACTAAATAAATCGCGATGGAGCTTTTAATAAGAATATTTTTTCTCCGTTTTAGACAACTTTTTAAATTTCATTTGATTCTTACGTATTATCGCAACAGTCGCCAACTTTCATGATAACTTGCAAAGTTGGCTATTCCATTTTCGCAGATGTTGTACGCGCGGAATTGGCAATCATGTGCTTCGTTTTATACAATGTCGCCAATAGGTTGCGATAATACGTAAGTACTTTTCATTTGATGTTACTATTGAAATACAAATGGTAAAACTAAGATTTTTTTAATTTTGAGTCATGAAAATATTGCACCTTATTTTGTATTGGAACTAATTTGATAACGGGGGTAATTGCTCCAAGTTCTGCTTGGCGTGATCCTTATCACGCCAAGCAGCGCTTCTTGTTGCTGGATAGAAATCCAATATGGCGTCCTAGCAGTAATTTAATGGTGCACAATAATTTAAAAGAATTGTTTTGAAATACATTGAAATGTATTTAAAACAAAGGATATAGGAAGATATATTGATAGTAAACTAGATCAATCACAATAAATAATGAATAATAATATTATCTAATAAAAAGTAATATGTAGTAATAATAGTATTATAAGCAGCATATAATAATCTGAAAATATTATTTTAGTGTAATTATATATAATATTCATATAGTACGATTTTATAACGGATATTAGAAATAATAATCGTATAATATAATTAAATAGTAATTATTAAAAAGAATAATCATCGAATTGTAAAAAAATAAAAATAATGCATAAGAGAACTCGTAATACATAACTATAAATAAACAACATAAGAATAGTTGTAAATAAATAACAAAATATGTAATAATATTTATAAATAAATGCTAAAAGAAACAATCATAAATAACGAATATTATAGGATTATATTACCCATAGTAATAATTGCATTTTTTTTCACTATGAATAAAAAATTACATAATGTATGTTAAAAGTAATTTAGAATATCAATTACATAGTAGTGAAAGCTTGCAATATGAAACTTGCATTGTAAGTTCCTTCATCAAACAAAGAACGTAAAAAAAAACATTTTTAAAACAAAAATAAACGATTTATAGCGATAATTAAAAGCACAACACTTATTCTTTTAAAAAATAAATATTCTAGTACTCACTCATTTTAGAAATATTCAAAAATAGAGAATTAAACAGAAGACGCAAGCAATAGAAAAATTACACTGAAAATATTTAAATTCTAACAGAAATAAGAAATTTTTATTAATATCGTCTGAAAGTAAAGGGTTACAGCGGGAAAAAAATGAATTAAAGTTATTTCTAATATACGTTATCCCCATGGCAACCACATCGACAGCGGATAAAAATATTACGGTAACCATATTGTAATATTATCGCCCATCTTGGCGAACATAAGCAACAGCTTGGCGCTACTACCCCCGATATCAAATTAGCACGGAAGTTATTATGGTTTGCTTTTGTCAGGGACGTAGAGCTACCGCTGTATCAATGATGCAGGGTCCCAACGAATGTTATTACAGTTCCACTTACATGGTGCTCATATCTGAAAAAGGGCCCCAAAGGAATTCGGATACAAGGCCCACTCAGAGCTGTTTTGTAATTTCCTTTTTTTTTAAACCTTCATTTTAACTGAAGTCAATCGGCTTGAGTACATAAAATTGTATTGCAGAAACTGGAACTTACGTCATCATACTGGCCAAGCAAACACAGTGCGAGGGATAGTTGCTCATCAAATTATAGAGTAGGCATCACACACACACAGTGAATGAGCAAAACAGACAGAGCGCTCAAATACATGTTGAGGAAGCAGGTGGTCGTAAGATTGTAATTATTTTTTTCAAATTATACTTTTGCTTTGATGAAGATAGTTCAGCTCTTTTTATGTCAATTAGTGTTAATATAGTACATCATTTTTCAATTTATTTTTAAGCTCAGGATATTTACTTTGGATAATTTTTATATATAAAATACTAATTTTAATTCTGTATACTATGGATGTGTTTGGCGTGATTTCAAAATCTCTCTACAAATGAGTAGCGTACCAATTAAAATCTTCCACCTATTTTATTTTTTTCCAATGATTCAAAATTAAATTAATATATAGTTTTTTTTTTCATCGGCCATTTACCTAAAATCAAAAGACATTGCCAAATACTGCAATATGCATTCAATAAGGGAAAACCATTCTATGCCTGTTTGTGCACAATAATACTTTTTTGCTCTTGGTAGTGAATTTTTCGATGAAATAGTTATTGAAGTTTCTAATATAGTTAGGGCAATAACATTAGACTCACAAAATATCTATTTTGTGTAATTTCAAAATTTTATTAGGTGTTATTGTGAAATACAAATGTGAAAATTAAGATTTCCTGATGTATATTTTGTGTTTGTTTTGATATTTATGTGTTATCGCAACCATATTGACAACATTAGCACTTAATTGCCAATTCACCGTATATGACACAGACAAAATCGGGGTTGATATAGTTGCAACAGTACCTAAGTACCTTTGTTTGCAACTTTTTTTGGTGATTTCATCAAAATATTGAAAATTTGTTGTTAATAATTGGTTTTTGATAGCTTTTTTTATCATTTAAGTTTATTATAGCTAACTGTACCCAACCACGTTTTCCTGTGGCTCAGTCTGGTTAAAAAGAAAGAAGAGAGAAAGCACACATTTCTAATATCTAACCGCTTGCACTTGAGGTATGATTTTTTTTTATAAAAAAATGTGGAAATATACATTAGCAAAACTTTTCTAAACAGATTTCATTTGTAATTTGTGTTAACCGAATACTCCCAAGTTATTATGGTTTTTTTGTCATGCTATGAATCTAAAATTATTTGTATTGTCTCCATAGAGGAGGTGCCAAGTTTGAAAATAAATTTAAAATGACTCTTCTTGAGTTCAAAGGGTTAATTTTACAATGCTTATGGGTAGACATTTTGCTTTGCTTCATTGTCTGTATAGATACAGAAATTGCCTGCTGTGCCTAATTTAGAGCAGCAGTTGCCATTTTTCAACACTTCATGAACCACTAATTGTATAACTTTATAATTTGCGGTTTACTATTAGGATTGATATCTGTGTGGTGGACCACCATAGCTATATTTACGTCTTTATTTAATCTTCCATACCCCTGAAAATAAGCTTCATGAAAAGCAATACCAATCAACAGACTGAAGTGTTTTGCCACCAATTTTTCAAAAATTGGTTGAGGTTACCAAAAATTGCTATCCTCAGGAATTTTGTTCGTTTGTTTTTTCGTTTAGTTATTTCGGTAACTAAAAGCTTTTAGTAAAGTATAATCCATGTTTCATAATGTTATTTTGTTCATCTTTTTTTAAACTGAATCTTCATAGAAGTATAAATAATGTCCCAATTTTTCTGCATACCATCCAAAATTTCTCACACATCACCAATTGGTGACTGCTGCTCTGTAACACGCGTCAGTAATTATGTATTAGCTTCACCATAACAAAATTGGTGCCACGTGTATCGCACTTTAATATTTAAACAACAAAGATTCTAACATTTTTTTATGAAAAAAGAAATGGATGGAAAATGGTGCGATTTGCATGGCGGTAATTTGGCTGTGGTGATGCTAATATTTAAGTACACAGATAACAAATAATTGTCCATGTGAAAAGCAGTCTGTGTCTAGATATAATCCACTCTGTTTTAAAGATATGTCCTTAACTTTGTTGATAACAATTGCTAATGCTAATCGAATTGTGTGAATAGCAAAAATACTCTGTTATTATATCAACACTTGTCGTAGATTTTTGCTGCAAAATCCATGTTTATATTGGAATTTTCCTGGCATATTCAATTGAAAATATCTTCAGCCTCTCATTGCGTTGGATTTCACCTGTGTTTGAAGTTAAATGTTTCATTAGCATTTTTTATTTTTTCCTTTTCTTTTTGTTTCTAATTTTTTTTTTTTAATGTTTTGAAATTTTATGTTTTTGTTTTAATTTTCTTTCTTTTTAAGTACAGTTTTAAGTTTTTAAGAAATTTTATATGCTTTGAGTTTTTTTTCTTTTAAAGTGCAGTCAATTGGCTTCACTACATAAAAATGCCTTGCGGGAGATCAAACTTAGGTCGTCATATTTGCAAAGCAAAAAGAACTACAATGAGTGTAATTGCACATCAAACTGAGCAAGAATGGATATCAACAAATGAGAAAAACAGACAAAGAATGGCACAAACACATGCTGAGGGCGCAGCAGGGCAACATGCAGCCAAACTTGAGGATGCACATTTGCGAGCACATCATTAGGGTTTTACAACACATTAGAAAGATGTTAACCAGAAACAGCACATCTGCGTCAAACATGACTTTGTGGTGAGCAGTCACACAATAACAGTCACCGTGCATTCCGGTACAATCCAGTGGAAGATTCTAGGTTCAGGCAGCATGTTCTTATCTACGTAATGATGAAAGTGTATCCTTATTGCAATGCTCTGGAATTTAAGGGAGAAACAAAAGGAATGTTTTGTACCACTGAAAAAATTAAACTGCCTCAACTCGGAGAACCACAGAGACATTAAAAATTTTACTTGCTAGATATACTGCAGAATCAAAACATTTCCTATATAACATCAGGAAATACAATTCATGTTTCCAAGTAACATTGTTTGGATAAATGTGCATTTGTGAACACACCTCTGATTTAATTGAAATATCCATAAGCATTGTAAAACCAACCCATTGCCCTCAAGGAATTCTGAGTAGAGCCATTTCAAATTTATCTTCAATCTTGAGGTCTCCACTTTAAAGACAATGTAAATAAATTTATATATAGGTTCACACATAACATAAGGACAAAAATAAGCCGTAATAACTTCAAGCATTTGGTTAACAAACTATAAATAATATCATTTAAGGAAAGTTTTGCGTATATATATTTATACATTTTTTTTTATTATAAAAGATCATACCTGCAATGCAAATGTTTTAACACACTGAAAACATGTGTTTTCTGTTTAAAAAGTGTGAGCCACAGCAACGCGTGGCAGTGTACAGCTAGTTATATGTATATATATCAGTAGTGCACACAGGAATTTTTCAAGGGGGGGAGGGCTGTCCATGGTCGAAAATCCACCATTCTTGTATCGTGCTCCTTTTGATTTTGTCGATTTTCAGGAACAAAAACAGTACAAACTAATTATTGAATAAATAATTATCATTAATAACAAACATTTAATTAAATTTTACGTACTATATACTAAGAATTATAATCAATCGGAAACAAAAACCAAGGGCTTTGGGAGGGGTCCGGACCCCTTCCTTGTGTGTGCCAGTGATATATATTAACTTGAAGAATCTTGATAAAATAAGTATAGACTTAAAAGTTACTAATTGTAGGCATATAAAAATAAAAATGTCAGGATTTGTGTGCAGGTAAGGGAAATAATACTTCAAAAAAATTAAAAATCAATTTCGAAGAGGATAAATAGATATTTCACATACTGTTATAGTTTTCTTTCATGGAGATAAAACAATTTTCATCACATTGCCTTTAAACAAGAACAAATGAAAAAAAGATAATGAATTCCTATAAAAAATGTTCAAACTAATCTTACATTTTAAGATTGTCTCTAGAAGTTTAATATTTTCAAAATATGTAATTCCTTCCACGATTTCAGAAAAAAAATTAAATGCAAGACATTAAAAAACAATTCATGAAATGCTTTTTATTGTACTCTAAGTAAAATGTCGGTCTAATAACATTAAAAGGAAGCTGCTAACAAAAATATTAAAAAAGTATAACATTATAAAGAACATAAATCATGTATCCGATGTATTAGCCCTTCTTTAAGTAATGTAAGTCATATACTTGTTAGCTCTCGATCCACTAGAACACTTTTTACACTTGATTTCGTCTTTGTCTACCATAAATTCAGGGCGCCAGTGAGGACAAACGTTCGCTCGAAAACTCGTAGAACATTGACTACATTCAAAAGTTTCTGTAACTAAATGCCTTTTTAAACGAAAAGTTGCTGGAAAACCTTTTTGACAAATGAAACATCTAAGAGGCCACGCAAGAGAGTGTTTGTAAGAATGATACTGCAGAAGAGTTGAAGTTCGAAACCTTTTACCACACTCATCACAACGATGAGGTAAAGCATCACAGGAATGTATTTTCTTCGTCTTGCATCCACTGGTAAACGTTTTTCCACATTTTGTACACGTAAATTCTGATTCCTCAGAAGAGATTGTATAAAAAATTCTCTTCGAGTTTCTGAATCCGTCTTTGCATGGAGCACAGAAGTAAGAGAACTCCACAGCAGTTCGGTCGACAATGCATTCAGCCATTTTGCTTTATACGAAAAATCTCACTGCTAAATTTCACTTTTCAAAGTACTATCAACACAAATCCAGAATTTTTAAATATATTCACACAAGAGGAGCTACACTCTGAGAAACTGTTGTCAATTCTTGCTTCTGAAACATCATTCTTCATTTTTCCTATTAATTCTTGGTAAACTAGTTCTCATGATCTCGGAGCGTGTCGTAAGTTCGAATCTTAATATCACTGAAAACCTGCCGAGTAGAGGAGTTGATACATGGATTCCCGTTCCGAAAAGCACAGACGATGCGACCGCAAAGAACTCACCGATATAAACAGGTTCGGGTGCAGCGTAGCGTACTCTGCGATATCCCGTCGTAGAGAACACTTTATTCCGTGAAACGATAAAAGTGGGCGAGGATGATGACGCAATCAAAACTCACCGAAGCTGATCTTATCATGGGAAGGTTACGAGAAGTATCGTCCACTTTCCCCTGTTAAAACTTCAGATTTCCCGGTTAAAAAAACCACGTCAGCAACGAATCGTCACTCTGGCGCAAACGACAGCGGTCTGCTCCTCCTGCTTCTGAGCACGAAATCGCGTTCTGCAGTCGTTCTTCCGCCTAAGCCACTGGTTGGGGAAGGGGAAAAGCGCGTTCCCCAGCACCCTCTCTCCTCTACATCCGTTCAAGGACAAAGCGTGAATACGGAGGGCGAAAATGCAACTGAAATGGATGATTCTTTCTATGACGTGTCACCGAGCAGGCGGTGCCTTGAGCGTTTCAAATCCAAACGATATATTCGAACTGATTGTGCGTTTGGACGAGTCTATTCTGAGAGAGAGACGCAGGGGTGTTCGTGATACGTGAATGCATGACGTGTTAGATTATGTAAGTTGTATGTAAAAGAGGTGATTATATAACTTGATACCGAGAGCAAATTTCAAAAAATAGGAAAAGTGAAGCTATAGTGTTTAAATTTTAATGTTGCGTTAATAATTTAATTTAATGTCAAAATTATGTATTTGCTATCAATATTTTTGAAAAGAAATCTTTGTTGAAAAGTTTTTATTTTATTATGAAGGGATCAAAGAGGTAGAGAAAAAAAAATATTTCTTCGCCATGGTACTTGTTAAAAAATTCTATTAACCCGCGGTCACTCGCGCCTGTTTTTACTACCGTCGTTACTCGCGGGGTGTAGAGAACACCCCAAACTTTTAACGCGTGTATTTAATTATGAAAATAAAATTAAGTCATTATGATACATATTTATAAAGTACAAGATGTTTTTTGTATTATAAAAACAAAATTATTAAATTTATTTAATACAAATGAGACTAACATTAATTTAAACTAAACATACAAAATTTTCATTTTAAAACACATAATTTTATAGTTTTTCATAAACCAGTAAAACGTATATATAGCAGTAATAAATATACTTTATAATTAATGAGATAATGATAGTAGAAAGTAGAAAAATAATATTTTAATCATTTTTCAAACATTCTGAGCAAACTGTATGCATATGCTCAACTTCTCGCGGAAGTTCTCAGCCCCCCCAGATAAAGTTTTGAAGGTCATTACATTCCAATCGTTCGAGAAAGAGGGATTGTATCAGGCCTGAAGGTTCAATGACCTAAAATGTGCAGCCACAGAAAAAATCGGGGTTCTAAGCATTATTTTTAGAATCCTGGGAGGATTTTCTTGTTGCTGGGGTGTACAGAACACCCCGCGCGAGTGATCGCGGGTTAACGACCGAATTTTTCTATGTTTTTTATCATTTTTAAGTATTCACCGAAAAAAAAAACCAGGATGGTTAAATATTTTATAAATAATTTGTTTATTAGCTACAATTTGAATGAAAATTGGCTACACCGATGGTTTTCATTTTATGATCGATAAATAATGCATGCTTGAATTTTTTTTAGAAAAAATTACTTAAATTATACTTTTTGACTTGGGAAAAAAATCAATTTCATCAAATGAATATTTATCGACAGTAAAAAGTACTTAATATTATTTTGTAGTTGTATGTTGATACTTTAAAAAGCAAAATTAAAAAAATTATTTATCCTCGAATAAGATCTTAAAATTTTATCACATTCATACACAATTAAAATTATTTAATTTATTGATCACAAATTAATATTGAGACACGCTGTATTCTGTTTTAAGCCAACATGGTATCATTAAAATATTTGAAAAAAAAGTTTGGGTTTGACTTTTATGTAAACTAATACTTTATAAAACCTATAACTGTCCTATATTAAAAATTTCGAATTTACTATAAACTATTCACATAAAATTTAATATTTTTGATCCCTATGGCACTTTTTAAAAATGCATTTTTTTTTTCAAATTACCTAATAATATTCTACATTAAAATGTGAGGTTTAATTTGCTTCAGCTGGTTAATTTTTTTAAAAAATCACAAAATGCATTAATTTTTATTTAACTTATTTTTTTTAAATATTACTTCTCATTTTAATATTAGTGCCGCACACACACATTTACCATTCTACACACACAAAACATATACTTCAGACAGTTCACATTCTTACTTCAGTTAGTAAAAGTTCAGTTTTTTTTTTTTTTTTTTTTTTTTGAAAAATAATATGTGGCCAAAATTGAACTTGAAGAAATATCAATTTGAAGTTTTGATTCTTTAAATAACAAAGACATTAATTCCATATTCCTTCCTAGTAGTCAAGATAACGGACTCGTGGCTGGCGTGTCATGAGTTCGAGCCTAGTACCACTGAAGACTCGCTGTATCAGGGAGCGATGCACGTTAAATCTGTCGAGAGCTCAAACGTCCTCCCGTTGATGTGGTGGGGTAGTTAAGAGAGGAAGATGCCAGCTCACGTGTTGTCCTCGGCATTGACCATATTCACTCACAAATATGCTTGCCGTTTGATCCCTATCCTTTAACGTTGACCGAAGACATTCTTAACCCTCTGGCTGGAGCATCAATTTTTTGCCGCTCTGAGAAACATCCGTCTGACAGACGGGTACGCAAATTTTTATTTATTATTTTATTTATTTTTTGAATTTTATTACCTTAAGGACTGCTTTAAATGTTCTTATCGCTCATGAAATTGAGTATGGCTCAAATAAGATGTGTGGGCTAAATCAAGCACAACTTTTTTAAAGGTACATACATTAGACAATTTAATTAAAAACATGAAACATATAAACGAAAATATAATTTTTAATTGTAACGTCATGAGTAGATAACAAACAAAGAAAAATTGTCACAGCCTCATTTTAAAATTAAATCAGTATTTATTTGATTCATAGGTTACTAAATATGAAGTAATAAAGTCCAATAAATATGCCAAGCCGGTGCATTCAGTCTATCTCACGGGAGTTCAATCCTTTTTCCCGAAAGCACTCGCTCATCTCTCAACGCCACCGGAGTTCATCTTTTTTCATTTCTTTCCGTTCCTCTCCAATCCCTTTTCTTTCAGGGCTCCTCCCCAGTTTTCTCCATCCAGGGCTCTCCTCCTGTCTCCTAAAAAAACCCCATTTTAAACACCAGGGGCGGGTCCACAACACGCCCCTCGTCTCTTCTCATTGGCAGGCCACAAAAGTCTCCTTTAATCCCCGGGCCCCAGTCGGGTCCTATTTGTGCGGCACACACAAATGCACTCCCGGTCAGTCTGGAATGTAAAGGCGCCAGTCATCTCATGAGACACCTGGATTTTATGCATTATCCCAAATTGGTTCCATAAACTCATTCTCTCGACACCTGCCATGGTGACCTTGTTCTTTTCAGACAGGCTTCGCCTATTGTCAATGGGTTCTGGCTCTCTTTGGCCATTATGACTACCAGACTGGGGTGTGGACGTTTGCCCGAGGTCAGACAATAAACAATGACCTCACGGCCACGTGCACTTGCCCCTAACACATCTGTTCGGAGCCATAAATCTCAGCATGAATGGAAGGGTGAGGTTCACCCCAATCGAAGACGTCACATAATATTTAAGTCTTTATGAGGCACACTATATTAATATATTTTTATCACTAGAATTGTGACTAGTATTTTTATAAAAACTGATTAGAAATTATCTTTATTCATGTAAAATTAAACATAATAATAAACGAAAATCTATAGGAACAAAAGTAAAACTAATGCTTATAACTATAGAAACAACAGTAAACAAAACATTTTTATAGAATACAAATATCCAAGTTCCGAGCAAGTAGGACTTCCACATTTGACTTTTTCTCATGGCTGTCATAAATAATTAAAAATTGCAAATTAAAATATAAAAAAATATTGTCAATAAATCCGTCTACGAGGAGGGACACTAAAACATACGTACGGAGGAATATCCGTGTAACAGATAAGAAAAATCGCATATACCGTGAATTGAAAAAAAAACCAGCCAAGTACCACCAAGTGTTCATCTCACTGGGTAGAATCCAAATACAGATGTCAAGGCAGCCCACCCAAAAAATCACACCACAGCGTTATCTACAGGCATCAAAGCAAATCATCCCCGTCTGAGTGACGGATGTTCCGATCAGAGGGGTAAGGGAATATATAACGAAGAGATTCATTTCCTAATCTGGTGAATCAGATTCTGCAGGTTTTTAATTATTATTATAATAAATTTAGTGATCATTCGAGGTAATATTTCTTTTTTTTTTTATTTTGATAAGTGAAATATAGATGTTTTTCATAGTAAAAATGTCTTCGCCCCCTCCCTGTGCAATGTATTGCTATTTTTTTTAATCATATAGAGTATTTTTTATTTTATGTGACATTACATTATCGGCAGTGTATATTTTGGATTATTCACCTCAAAAATTACTATGCATTATATATATTAGAAAATATGGTAGTTAAATTTAAAATAAATTCAAAATCGGGTATTTCGCTTAGCATAATTTTCAATCCTTGACTTTACTTTTATCCACAGTCCAAAGTTTAGTCACAATCAGGGACGTCTTAAAACTGTTTGAGGCCCTGGGCCCAAAAAAGAATTTTTGGTCCTGGGCCCCTATGCAAAAGCAGGCCCTACCAGAGATATTTAAAAGTAGACAGTAACATGCTTTGTCAAATACTCGTTCAAACGGTAATTTAAAAACAAATAAATGTGCACGACTCACAATCTCAAAAACCCAGGCACAAACTGGCTCGACCGATGGCCGCATTTCGACTAAATTATTGAATGGCATTAGGCCTGGACCTAGACTTGGACAACGGTCATCACATAATAATAGTCTTACCACTTTTGCCAGTAGACATGCAGTTTAAAATTCCCTGTTTTTTGGAGAATATGTACGGGAATAATATTTACACATTAAAATTGACTGGATCATGATCTTATTAAGACTGTGTCAAAAACGAAAAGAAGCCCCTACTGAGGATGAGGCCCTGGGCCTAGTTGACCCATGCCTTAAGACGTCCCTGGTCACAAGGTTTTAAAAAAAGATAATAGACAATGCGGTAAAAAGATAATGATTCAATTTTATCTAAAATTCACTAAAATGTTAAAAAAGTTTAGTGTATTATTAACGCAACGCAAAAGTATTAATTAATTTTAAACAGTACTGCATTACAGCAACTCCCCGCAGCAGCACGCTTGATTCCTGTAACTTTATAACGCTGCCTATAGCTAGAACTAGGCATATTTGATCATTGCATTATTATTATTAAATTATCTATGTTTCAATGCACGAAAAATTAAATATAAACAGCAATAATGATATATTCTGTTTTAAATTTTCAATCCAATAAATATTTGTAATGGATCCAAATAGAATATAAAGACATACATTTTTATATGCTGCCCGCGGGTAGGGCCGGCTCTGGTAGATTTGCCGCCCCGAACAAAAATGAAAAATGCCGCCCCTTCTCCAAAGCAAAAAATTATAATTAAAAGAGATAAATTGTTCTCATATATAAACACCTATAAAAAGCTTGAACAATTCTTTCGAACAAACAGGCAGCATATATATATATATATATATATATTTAAGTCTTAAAAAATACAAAACAATTTGAAATTAAGGCCATAATAATTACTTGTTATTATTTAAACCGAGTAAAATGTAAGAGAAGAAATCGCCCTTTTCAGCAAGCCAATTTTTTCGACATAGTCTACTGATGGTAAGAGTCACACAAGCGCTTATTTTAACTTATAGTAACTACACACAAAACTAAAATAAAATATCTCCTGTGGCTCCCTATCCACCAAAAACTCTTATTACCCCTGTCCTGTTATGGATAGCTGACACCGGACTGGCCACTGGGTGCAAAGAATGTCCATTGAGATCCCACACCTGGATGGGAAGAAAGTTACTTGTGAAAGATATGTATATAATATAAAAATATATATATTCATCATTTAACATATACTCCCGCCTCGAAAATTTCAAGTTTCAACAGAAAAGGAAACTGATATTAAACATAAAAAGCACAAAATAAGGAAATAAGATACGTTTAATGAAATACCAAATTCACACACAACAATATTCAGAAAGTATACAAAAAATTTTGTAACATAAAAAAAAATATATTTTTCAAATTCTATCCAAATGCCGCCCTTAAAACTTGCAGGGGTCCGATTTGTCCGGCTCTACAGCCGCCCCTGCCGCGGGATTATAATGTTTTTCCGAAGTGGCTCGCAAAGTAATTTGAATTGCTCTATACGCATTCGGACACCAATTTACCGAACCCTTTTTAAACAAATTTCAAAATGTAACGAATGTTTATTTTTCCTCGATTAAAATGAAGGCAAAACCCCAACTGCAACGAATAATAAGCCACGAATTAACGAATTCTTCCAACAGCTGAATTTTTTTTTTATTAGTTTAGATTAGAAAAAAAAACTAGATTCATTTTCAAATCATATATCCTTTTTGTTCGGAATAAAAACCTGATTCTAGTATAAAACACAAACTACGAAAAAAAAAAATCTACTGGTGCTGATGAGTTGGGACTAAGAAAAGACACACAGAAAAAAAGACATTCAAAATCCTAGACACAGTTGTAAATTTTTGCGAAATCTGTGCATTGTTCGTATCAATGGCTTTCTTCACGGAAAATTTTTCCGGAAAGGAGTGTATTAGGCTGTGGGGATAATAAATTTTAAAAGAACATATGCTTGAAAGATACACACCCTCCACATTCTTTCCACTCATTCATCATTGTCATTCTATGCGAAAACGTGTGTATTCAAAGTAAATACGACCCCATAACTCAAGAATTCATACCGTTTCCCTTATCGCTTGTTAAGCAGTTGCAGATGTTTGCTGTCCTGAAAATCTTTAATAATCAATTATTCACTTGCTCTTTTCTTATAAAACAGTGGTCTTCAAACTTTTTCAACTCACGGAGCCGCTAAAACTTGGATGTGTTTTTGTGGAACTGCTTGAACAGTGATTCCCAAAGTGGTTTCTATAGACCCCCAGGTGTCTATGATAACCTGCAAGGGGTTCACGTCGGCAAAAAAATAATTTGGGGGTCTATGAGATAATGGTTCTCATTAAACTAGATCGTGATTTTAATTTAACCCGTGACTTTAATTTTAAAAGAGAAAATTCAATCAAGTGGAAACCAAATTTTACCTATTTAATAGATTTATATACTAAATGCTATTTGTCTTGAATAATGGAATATCATGAGAAAGTTTTTAATTGCCTTTCCTAGTAAGAAGGAGTTTCAGCACGATTGTCAATTTCCAAAACAAAAAAATAAATAAAGAAAGAAAAACTGGACACTACTAACAGAGATTTAAGGTTTAACCTGACAAGATTGATACCAAATGTTGAAAATTTGTTATTGTTTGAGCCAGATTCATCCCCCCCCCTATTAAAATAATTTGTTTGTTGTTTAGTTATTTTATGCGTTAATTAACTTTTAGTTTAATTAATTGACATGTGCTTTTTAAATTTTAAACGCTATACATCATTACAGTAAACAATTTAATTCTTTTAAAGTAGTAATAGTATCAGCTGTCAAAAAGACATTTAAGTTGATAAATTTGCAAAAATTCCGTATTAATTAAGCAGGAGTCTACCCCAAACCGAAAAACATTGCAAGGGGTCTATGAGACAAAAAAAAAGTTTGGGAACTTCTGCCCTAGAACTAGATAGTGTTCTCGTAGAGCCCCATTCCACATACATACTTAGAAGAACATATCTCAAAACAATATTTAAATTAAATCAATACGTTATATGGATACCTCATATAAAGATAATAAAAGAATATTGCATATTTATTATTAAAAAATTCTAATCTAATTTTTTTTATATAATTTAATCATTAATAATATTAAATCCCAAGTGTCAGCTACCGATGTGTTTTATTTATTAACTGGTATACGTGCTTGATTTTTTTCACATAAACTGTCGGAAGTCTAGGTCTTTTGAAATTAAATGCAATCACGTTACAAATTCCGAATTTAATTTGTTTTAAAACTTTGCTTTTGTAGCCACAAATGTTGAAAAATATATTTCTCTTAAGCGCAATGTTATGAATGGTATTAAAATGTTTATAGCTGTTTGAGAAAGATTGTGTATTTTACATGAATTGGCAACACAAAATTTCGGAGCTGCTCTCGTACTTAAATTTAGATTTTAACATCGAGTCTGTGGATATAAGTTGTTTCATCTCCTTCATTTAGATGTTTTTTCCACGAAAAAAGCTGCATTTTCCATTAGAAAACTATTTAGTTTTGCAAGACTTTGTGCTAACTAACGAGTATAAAATTATCTCATGGAACCTTGTGAGGCACCCACCCGTGGGTGCCCCTGTTCTTCATTATCTACGCGACCTGTTTCTGTAGGGAAGAACGAAGAATCAAGCAAATCGTTCATTTTAATATCTGTTTATTAAGATCTTAACTTAATCACAATACACAACAATAATAATAATCAAAGTAAACACAGATCTGGAATGAGAAGACACAACACGTATTACCCAATAGTCGCGTACTTGACCACTGAATCTAACTTTACAGATTAATTCTATAATCTCACTAATACACGCACTTTCCTTATAGCTTAATCAAAGTCGCTTACCGCTATATCTTAGGTAGCTACTTTCCTTGTCCTAACTGACGTGGCTTTGTGGCCGCGGTAGCCGAGTGTTATAGGTATCGGACCGTGGCTTGCCTTATCATGAGTTCGAGTCCAGTACCACTAAAGACCCGCCGTGTAGGGCAGCGATGCACGTTAAATCTGTCGAGAGCTGAAACGTCCTCCCGTTGGTGTGGTGTGGTAGTTAGGAGAGGGGGGTGCCAGCTCAGGTGTCGTCCACGTCACTTGACCATGGTTCAAAATTACGTGAGCCGTCGCCAAAAGCCCTCGTGTAGCTGAACAGTGCGACGTTAATATTTAATCAATCAATCAATCTGACGTGGCTTTAATCCGGCTCTAATCCTTATGGTTTCATATCCACCTTTAGCTTGGATATACAGGTAAGGGTAGGTTAATTCTCGGACTTGTGGTATTCTTCTAAACGCTATCTTAATTACTTCCATACTTAGACATAGACCTCACATAGCCACCCCGCGAACGCTAAAGTTCTATTATATATATGATTCCTAATTTGCATAATCACGTTCCTCTTCTCGAGTTGGTTGGAAAGAGTTGCCATTCTGGCCCCAAGAGGACTGTTAAAAAAAAAACGCGATGAAAGCCCCGTCACAACCTGAGAGAGTAAACAATAGACTATTCGCAATCTAGTAGGAAGTATATACTAAGATAAAACTCTTTTTAATATTCTTTTATACTATAATAAAAGTTAAAAAGTGATGCTATGAAAAAATAAAGTTATCTATAAATAAAATTTTCAGTTTTGATGAATAGGATTAGCTTTAGATACTTGTAAAAATACACACCTTATAGAGAACGTGAATCCAGTTCGCATACATTTATGAGTTTCTTTTTGATTTTTTTTATCGTGACTCTCGTTGTACCCCTTGTGGAACCCCAGGGTTCAGTGGAACACGGTTTAAAGGCCACTGTTTTAAAGGAAGGGAAAAGGGGGCTGGTTTTATGGTGGTCCAAAAACGACATTTCTTCTGAAAGACACCATTAAAAACTCTAGCTTTTGCACCGACATTAGAACAAATAATATAAAAAAGAAATTTTTAAGTCAATTCCTACTTTGAATGGATGAATAGGAAGTATTTTAAAATATAAGATAATATATACATACATGCATACATATATATATAGTCTTTTTTATTTATTTACTGCTATATATATATAAGGAGAGAGTGAACTAGCCGTGTAGGAGAGCGATGCACGAAAAATCTGTCGAGAGCTCAGACGTCCTCCCGTTGGTGTGGTAGTTAAGAGAGGGGGTGCCAGCTCAGGTGTCGTCCACGTCACTTGACCATGGTTCAAAATTACGTGGTCCGTCGCCAGAAGCTCTCGTGTAACTGAACAGTGCGACGTTAATATTCACTTGAGAGAGTGAATTAATAGTAGAAATTGAAAAAAGAGCATGATTTGTCTGCATTGTTGTAACAATGCACACCCAATTAGGCTAATTTGGCTGAAAAACAGGTTTTCGATGCCAACTTTTGCCTTTATTTTAACAGTTACATTGTTACAACAATAGAGACGAATCTAATTTGACGTCAGAAACCAGTAATTAATTTAATTAATGAATTGATATCTTAAAAATCTGTATTAACATCAAGTGCCATCCATTACAAGTTTTAAAAAAAATATTTGAACTTGATTGGATGAATAGAAAGTATTTTATTAACGATTGAAAATTTGAACAAGATAAATATACAGAGAGTGAGCTAATAGTAGGAATTGAAAAATAAGGATCAAGGTCGATACTAGCTTATTGTAAGTCGAATAAATATGCTGAATTTCAAATAGTGTTACTGAGAGAGAGAAATATAAAAATAATTCCGATTTCTCGATAGCATAGCTTAGTCTAAGAAAAATAGAATGTTCGTGCACTGTGTGTTGTCCATTATCTCCATTAATGTCTACTCTTCACACACATTCTTCATTTAATTGCAAAATTCGTGGTAGAGGCCGAAATACCGTAACAGAAAAGGGTTTTGTACTTTTCAGTGCCCCTGTGAAACTCATGGACTTTCCCCGTCCAATGTGAAAGGGGTAGGTATGGAGAAAGGGGGAGTTTCTAGGCTTGAAGAAGGGAAAGAGAACAATGTAAATTTGAACTCCATTGTAAATTGAAGGTGGGGTCAAGAGCAAATGAGCCCCTGCTCTTGGCCCCACGTATTTACACAAAGAGACACATATGCTTGAACCGGAAGGAAAAGGATTTTGACGTACAGGGGTCAGTAACCTGTAACACGCGGTACAATTCTCAGTTGCACCCCTGCAAATTCGTCAATATTTGAATCGATAAATTTGTATAATGGACTTTATTTAACAAACATCTTTAGAATTACAGACATTTATGGAATTCCGAAAAAAATCTGAAGGATAACTCCGAAAATAAATCTACAGCTATTTTGTAAATTATTGAATGTCATTGCTGGTAAGATTTAATTGTTTGAAGAGAGCAAATTGCATGTGAACACCGCTCTACTTATCTCAGTAAAAAATCTTTCCTCATATGAATAATATTTCGAGTCCGTTTAACAACTGAATGCTCTAAATCAGTGATCCACAACCCCCGGTCCGCGGACCGGTCCATGGATCAAATGGTGCCGGGCCACCTAATGAACATTCAACTATTGCCATTTTATTTAAAGTGGTGCATTTCTGTCGGATTTGCGGAACTTTCCACGGAAATCACATTAAATCACTTTTATTCATTTTTGGTGTAACTATATTTTATTCTGATGGCATATTTAAATGCAACTAAATTAAAATTGTTTTATCAAAACAATCTAAAATATAAACAATCAACGTGTCCCACCCTCAGCGGGCCGTGGTAAAATTATCAAACGTTGACCGGTCCGCAGCGATTAAAAGGTTGCGGAGCACTGCTCTAAATCATTGATCCGCAACCTCCGGTCCGTGGACCGGTACCGGTCAGTGGATCAAATGGTGCCGGGCTGTCTAAAGAACATTAAACTATTTCCATTTTATTTTAAGTGGTGTATTTCTCTCGGATTTGCGCAACTTTCCACGGAAATCACTTTATATTCCACGTTAAATCACTTTTATTCATTTTTGGTGCAACTATATTTTATTCTGAAGGCATATTTATATATAAATGTAACTAAATTAAAATTGTTAAATCAAAACAATCTAAAATATAAACAATCAACGTGTCCCACCCTCATCGGGCCGCAGTAAAATTACCAAACGTTGACCGGTCCGCAGCGATAAAAAGGTTGCGGGACACTGCTCTAAATCATATCAAATTTGAAGTCAGAAATTATACCCCTGATTTTGTGAAACGTAAATATAGAGCGGTGAAAGCATTAGGTTCGTATTAAATTTTTTATTTAAGTAGAATGAAAGGAAATACGAGTACCAATATTTTATGTCGTCTATTTCTTATTTTAATGAATACGTTTAAAAGAACTTAATTTATATGTACAATTTTTTAATTTTTTATTTTTATTGAAGAAATAAATTTATTTTATACTGTTTATTTTTATGTTAAGAAATATCCTTAAATGATGCGAAATTAATATATGATAAGGATTTTTAAAGGTATATTATATATTGACCTTTATTCTCTAACTTTTCATTCAATATCACGCGAATTAGAAATTCAAGCATGCCTTACTATGTACCAGGCGGAATCTCCTTTTTGCCTTAAACACTGAACCACGCGATTGAAATACCAGAAAATTCTTCAAACATTTAACAAAAGCGAATATGCACATTCTCAGGGTATTTAATTTTGCTTTGCATTTCCCCCTCCAGACAAAAGGATTCGTCAGAATTTTACACTTAACATTTTATAGTACCTGCTCTCTCAGACGAGTTTTATTCAAGTGAGTGAATATTAACCTCGCACTATTCAGCTACACGAGGGCTTTTGGCGATGGACCTCGTAATTTTGAACCATGGTCAAGTGACAAGGATGGCACCTGAGCTGGCACCCCCTCTAAGCTGCCACACCAACTTGAGGACATTTGAGCTTCCGACAGATTTAACGTGTATCGCTCCCCAACACAGCAGGTCTTCAGTGGTACTGGGCTCGAACTCATGACACACCAGCCACGAGTCCGTTCCCTTAACCACTAGGCTACCGCGGCCACCTGTTTTATTCAAGATGTCCAGATAACAGATTAAAAGTAAGCTTTAATTTCTATACAAAATACAAATAAAATGCATTTTATGTGCAAGTTATACAAGCTTCTTCAATATATATCTACATCAAAATGACAATTCGTGAAAAATGTGTTGCAGTGAAATCCATAGTTTTTGAAGGCAAGTAGGCCTCATCAAAAATAAGTTTTATGAATCTTGCTTTCCATCAGCTCATTCCAGTCCTAAAAAGAAAAGAAATATATGGATTGTTACTTCTGTTTTCAAAAGAGATTACCAAGACGGAAACTGTAATCAAAAACTGAATTTGTTTTTGGAATGGCTAAAATTTGCAGAAATATTTTGGGCGTGCATAAATGGAGTAATGTCTGTGATTGCCGAACAATGCGCGCACGTGCGGCCGATCGGACTAGACCCAAAAAGTCTTGGAGGGGGATTTCCTATCGACGGACGAACATTCTGATGAATTTTTTCGTAATAACAAGGCATAACTTTTGGAAACCTTAAGCCACAAGATACCCTGTAATTCTAGAAATACGGTCTATTATATAAGTATCCAAAAGACTATGGGTTGTAGCAAAACAGGAAAAAAAAACATACATAGCGTATCTACACAACGGCATTCAGATTCGTTTTCGAGAGAATTTATGGTAAATTCGCTTACATAAAGAGGTTTAATTTAGCGGGATTTTGAATGCATTTACCTTATTTTTGCCACCGGAAAAACTTATTTCTAATTAGAGCTATAGTTTATTTCAAGCCTTTGTGTTTCATTTATATATATATATAAGTACAGTATTTCATTCTACCAAATCATCCCCAATTTATTTGCTGATGGGTTAATACGGAAAGAAAGGATGAATTGCAACTTGTTTTCACGCATGCGCTGAAATGATTGCGCCATTTGGCGACTTTTTTTTTTGATTTGGTGAAGTCTTCGGATATTGCGGAATTGACCGATATGGTACAGTGTGTAAGAATACATTAATAATCGGTCATGAATTTTCCCAAAAGAAGGGTTTTTATAAATATATTCTACAGGTAACAATTTTTTTATTATTATTCTCTTATCTATTGCGTAAACTCTGCGGAATGATCCTATCTAAAAAAAGTCCGAAAAACATACAATTAAGGGGGTTCAGCACATAAATTTTCCAAAAATTATCAATTTTTCACAATTTTTTACACTTTCTAAAAGTTCAAATATTTCAGTTTAAAATGATATATGATATGAGGAAATACAATATAATTAGAAGTATTTTTATTTATTTTTTAAATAAAGCTACTCCTTGAAGCACTTTAAAGGAGCTCTGCTGAGAACACTTGTGTTTCCCCTTGCATAAGTTTCTGATGAGCGCGAATCCGTATGAAGTTCAAGTGGAAAAATTTGACTGAATTTGGCTTATCCAAAAATGTATGGGTACACGTCTTTTAGATCTTAAAAGCAAAACAGGGAGAAAACAGTTAAGTGATTGAAAATGCCTAAGTGGTCGTAACCGACTCATCAGCATTTTAATATAAAAAATATAAATATATTATAGTATGACTATTAGAAATATTGTCATTAATCTACACTGCTTGAAAACTTCTGTGTGGTCTGTTTATTTTCATCTTCCGTCTTCAAACGAGAGCCCTCAATATATTGATTGTGTCCCGCGGGTATAAATGCCTAGTGTAAGTTTCAAATGACAGAAGCTGAATGTAACGAAAGACACTATGATCATGTTGTTGTTTCTAATGCCACCTGTCTGACGCAGTCAGATCGAGACCCCCGAAATTCATCGTGGTGAGGAGCTAGAAGTAAGCCTGTCGTTGGCCTTGAGCACCATACAGGTGACAGTACGATTTAGCTAGGTGAAATTCCCGAAGGGACGATAAGTGGCGACATTACCTATCTCCACCTCCACAATTTCGGCACAGAACTGAAGGGGAGGGAATATTCTCTAGTCCCCTACACTTGTGATTCAGCGCACGAGACTTTCGAACCCACTGATTTAATGAGCACGTACTCTGTGTGTACTCGCAGGGTATTTGGTGGCATCGGGCATCGAACCGAGGCCTTCCGGTCTGGAGTCCAATGCTCTAACCTCTAGGCTACCCAACACATACACACAAATGCTATATGCGATAATGAAGCCGATTTTTACTGACTTAGGTGATCCTATGTTATTAAGAAAAGACTCAGAGCCCAAATGAGTCAGTTAATAGCACCATATGGTCAGTCAACAATGAAGCAAATTTTCTTGACATACATATCAAATTAAAAGAGAATGTAATAGTTTCTAATATTTATGATAAAAGAGAAGAATTTAATTTCAATATTATAAAAGTTCCTCATTGGGAGAGTAATGTACATGTTTCTATATTCAGAAATATTGTTATTAATTATATACAACGTAATAATATGGCAACCCTGCCAAATTGTCCAGTTTTAGGCTAAGTAAAATGGTAACCCTAAAACCATTCGAGCACAAAATCTCCCCATTTAGGTCCCCACAGAGGTCATTTCCACCCCTGACCTTGATTGCTTCAGCACATGGGATGACCATCGTTTTCATTTTACCACGTTTTTCGTTTTTGAAGCTCGATGATTGGTTATTTTACCTTTTGAATGAAAGGGGTCAAAAAGAAATGATTGCTTTATCAATGAGTGAACGCGACTGAGAAAATATTTCTCAGTACAGTTGTCCGCAATATAAAAATAATTTGTGTTTGAGAGAATGGAGATCGTTATTTCATCAACCTAAAGCGTTCACGTCGGATTCCCCACTGTTGCGTTTTAGAAGCTTACATTTTTTCACAAGACTTACATTTTTTCTACAAAAATTACGGAAAATTTAAATGATTAGTTACGAAATTTTTAAAATTTTGTTTTTAAAATGTTAATTATGTCTAGCTTTACATTTATAAATACTCAGCGTAGTTCTTAAATTATATAAATCCAGTGTATTTAGTACAAAGTAGATCTTCAAGATTATTCTAAATTAAGTGTACAGCTTGTAAAAGAGACATCTCCTTTTTCATAACTGCTTATTGTTAACATTTGAATACTCACGAACAACTATATTTTATTACTGTTGATTTTACTTTAAAATAAATAACTATTCATATATATGAGTACAAAAATCGAAATTCTTTTGTTATAATTTTTAAAAACAGTTCCATTTAAATTGGACATCAAATATCTTTTCAAATTAATCAAAGAGATTTTCTTTGTGTGTATTTTTATAACAATAAAAATATGTGTAAAGAATAATTGTAATATCCTGTAATGATGGCGTTCAGAGTGAAGTAAAAGTATTAAAATTTATAGACATACATTTTTGGTATTTTAAACGGAAGAAGATGCGAATCGTTGGCAACACGTGTTGATGAAGTAGGGCAGAGGTGTCCAACACGTGGCCCGCCGACTCTTTTTAAAAAAATTTTAAATATTAGATTTTTAAAGTTTTTTTATTTTGAAATTTATTTAAGGGTAAATTTATACATATACATATATATATAATGTATTTACCTGTTACTGTTCTTGTTTTAAAATAAATTCTTTTTGATAATATAAATGTCCTTTAGATTAAAATAGATTTATATTTTATCGAACAGTTACATTTGATTTTACTATAGTAAATTACTTTTTTAAATTAATTTATTTTAAACAAATTTACATAAATTATTATAGGATGAGAAGAATTTTTAAATTCCTTCATAAATTAAAAAAAAAAAAAATGGTTAGCTTTTTGTAGTATTTTGAGCACAAAAACTGCTTTCCATAATACATAAACATAGGTTGCAGACAAAAATATAGTAAAAAACCCCCATTAAATCAAACATTTCTTTTTATAAATCATACCACGTGCCTTCAAAATTAACTCAGAATTGAAACAGTTAAAGGAATGTGACTCCTAATAAAATAAAAATGCATTTTAATACCTGGACTCATAACAAATATAATAAATAATAAAGGAGAGAATTAAAACCTTACCTCTGTCACAGAAAATAAGAGATGAAATTCAAAATAATTGTAAAATATAAACTTACTGTACAAGTTTCTCACTTATTGTAAAGCAGACGAAAGGCAGTAACATGCAAACAGTCGGAGAGGCTTTATCTATGTATAATGCGTTGTGCTGGCGAATACTAGCGTCTCAAATACATTACTGGCAATGGGAGTTTTTACTGCGCATGCGTTTGGACGAGTCTATTCTCGAATGCAGGAGAAATTGGTTTCTAGCAGCCATATTTTAGTACATAGCGTTGGGGACAGAAAAATCTTTAGGGAATAGGGGATTTGGACATGAAGAATCCGAGAAGTAATGCGATAGTAGTAATGTGAATATGTTAGAAAATGAGAGGAAAGGAATAAAACTTGATATTTCTTGATGCAACAAGGTTTTTATTAGTTTTTAAAGAAGCTTAAATGTTTCATAATTTTCTAAATAATTGACTTTTAGGATGATTAAATTAAAGTTTATGTCTATGTGGTTTGAAATAGTATTAGTTCTATTGATTTTGAAAAAATTTTTTAAACATTTCATGCATTTTTGGAATAAAATTTTTTCATTATTATACAAAATATGGGGGGGGGGGGGGGGGTGTGTTAATTAATCCCTAAAAAAAAAATACTTGTCATCGTGTTTTTCTAAGAAGTTTCTATAACAGAAGAAAGGTTTTAAACGTAATTAGTTAAAAAGTGCTTCATCACAAAGTTGCAGCTAAAGCTTCTAAATTGCTTAAAAACTAAATAAATTACTATTTGTAACAGTTAATAGCATAGAATTCGATATCTTTTTCTTTTTAAACTTAGTGTTCATATAAAATTTTAAATTTCTCACATTTGTATTTTCATAAAAGAAAATATTATCCTATGCAAATACTTCAATATAATGTACTAATGCTTGCAATAAATCCATAATTTTCAACAATCCTAAGTGCAAAAAAGCTGAAAACATTCATTTTCCTTATAAATACAAAATAACAGAAAGAATAATGCTGGAGAGTAGATACTACAAAATTCTAATGATGCATTTCTACAGAAAATTTTCGTTTGAGAAATATATATTTTTCAGTAAGTAGGAAACTAGAGTAGATTATACATATTCTTCTTCTTTTTTTTTTTTTGGAGATTATTTACTTATGATATAAAATTAGATTTTTTTATATACGTTTTTGTTCAATTAAGATGGTTTATTATTTTAAAGCATTTCTTTTGAAATTTTAGGAGGTAAATTATTAACCTACAAATGAATAAACAAGTTAAAGACAAGATTTTTTTCCCGAAAAAGCAATTAGTCAGTATATAAAGTAAGTTATCCAGTTTTAAAATGCAATCTGCAGTCTCTTTCTTATATAACTTCCTTCAATACTAGTCTAAAATGTTTATTGAAGATGTAAGAAATAAGAACATTTCTCTAAGAAAGTAGGTTACATAAGATTCTAATGATGTATTTCTAGAAATTTACATAAAATTATATTTGAGATATTCTTTTTTATCCCATTAAGTTTTGAAGTTATAATATGTTCCTTCATTCAAACTTAGATTCGGATCTTGACTGGAATGTCACGAGTTCGAGCCCAGTACCACTAAAGACCCACCATGTAGGGCAGTGATCTGTCGACAGCTCAAACGTCCTCCCGTTGGAGTGGTGTGGTAGTTAGGAGACGGGGGTGTGCCAGCTCAGGTGTCATCGTTGTCACTTGACCATGGTTCAAAATTACGAGGACTGTCGCCAAAAACCCTCATGTAGCTGAACAGTGCAACGTTAATATTCACTCACTCCGTCATTATAGATGTTGTTTTCCACAAATGTAAAAGGGTGCATCTTTCATTAGAAAATATTTTGTTTTGCAAGACACTGTGCTAATTAATGAGTATAAAATTATCTCACGGAACCTGACATAGTAAACAATAGAATATTCACAATCTAGTAGGAAGTATATATACAAATATTAAACAACTCACATTTTAATATTCTTTTATTATATTATAATAAAAGTTTATAAAAAGTATTGCAAAATAAAGTTATTATATATAAATAAAATTTTCAGTTTTAATGAATAGGATGAGCTTTAGATACCTGTAACTGTACAAACTTCATAGAGAACATAAATCCATTTTGCATACATATTTATTTCTTCTCGATTTTTTTATATTGTGTAACGTCGTGAGTAGGTAACAAACACAGAAAAATCGTCACAGCCACATTTTACATTTAAAACAGTATTTATTTGCTTCATGGGTTACTAAATATGAAGTAATAAAGTCTAATAAATATGCCAAGCCGGTGCAGTCAGTCTATCTCACAGGAGTTCAATCCTTTTTCCCGAAAGCACTCGCTCATCTCTCAACGCCACCGGCGTTCATCCTTTTTTATTTATTTATTTCCTCTCCAATCCCTTTTCTTTCAGGGCTCCTCTCCAGTTTTCTCCATCCAGGGCTCTCTTCTCAAGTTCCCTAAGAAAACCCTTTTAAACACCAGGGGCGGGTCCACAACACGCCCCTCGTCTCTTCTCATTAACAGGCCACAAAAGTCTGCCCTCGTCCGGGCCACATTCGTGTACCATTTGTGCGGCAAACACAAATACATTCCTGGTCCGTCTGGAAACTAAGGGTGCCATAATTCTTATCTAACTTCTGAACACCTTTATTCATCACACCACCTGGGTTCTATAATCCCATTCTCTTGACACCGGCTATGAAGACCTTGTTCTTTTCAGACAGGCTTCGCCTATTGTCAATGGGGTCTCGGCTCTCTTTGACCATTATAATCTCCCAAACCGGGGGTTGGCGTTTTCCCGATTTCAGACAATAGACAATGACCCCATGGCTACGTGCACCTGTCACTCCACATGCACTTGTCACTCACACCTGTTTGGAGCCATAAAACTTAGAATGAATGGAGGGTGAGCTTCACCCCAATCGAAGACGTCACAATTGACTTTTGGAACCCCAGTGTTCTGTGGAACACAGTTTGAAGACCACTGATATAGAGTAAAAAATATCACTGAATGATTTCTAATACTTCTGTAGTGATTTTAATGTATTGTCTTTCAAACAAGTGTAAATATAATCTATATTTTTATTTCTTAATAACTTAGTTCACATTCAATTTTGTATTTATTTTTTAAAGTTATGGTAACCTGAAACATTTTCATGAATAATTCATAAAAGTTATTTTAATGTATTAATTACAATTATTTGTGTAATGTAATTCAGTCAAATGAAAAATTTAATGTACAAAAGAGAATTTTTATTTCAAACAAAATCTCAACACTATACATATACACATATATAATTAACATCCACAATATTAGTACAGTTAAAATAAATAGTAATTAAAACAATTATATAAATACAATGATGTACTTTGAATATAGTCACTAACAAATATTCTTTTTAAAAGACTTAAATTATAAACACCTTTAGCCTAATAAAAAACATCAGCTAGTATCTCAATCAAACAAAATTCTTATAAAACACAAAAATACATTAAAAATAAGTCGGGAATGTATATAATCCATATATTTGTTTGGTTTGAAATTTCCAACAAAGTAAAGTAACAATAAATGTTTTCCACATATTACATTAAAATTAATATCTAATGTACAAAAAAATTACATTCTGTTATTCATATCAGGGCCGGTTCTAGCAGTTTTGCCGCCACGGACAAAAATAGAAAATGCCGCGCCTCTAACCAAAGCAAAAAATTATAATTAAAAAAGATAAATGGTACACATAGATACACACTTATAAAACTTGAAGAATTCTTTTAAACACAAAAAGGCAGCATAACAATATATATGTATTATTTTGTCTTAAAAAATACAAAATAATTCCAAATTAAGGACATAATTATCTGTTATTATTTCAAACGAGTTAAATATAAGAGAAGGAATTGCCCATTCCAGCAGGCCAACCTCTTCGAAAAAGAGTCTACTGATGGTGGAGATCACAAGCGCTTATTTAACTTATAGTAACTACACTTAAGACTAAACCAAAACATCTTCTTGCCTCACTATCTACCAAATACTTATTACCTCTGTCCCCTTTTGGATAGCTGACACCGAGTGAGGGAGTGAGTGAATATTAATGTCGCACTGTTCAGGTATACAAGGGCTTTTGGCGACGGACCACGTCATTTTGAACCATGGTCAAGTGACGTGGACGACACCTGAGCTGGCACCCCCTATCCTAACTACCACACCACACCAACGGGAGGATGTTTCAGCTCTCGACAGATTTAACGTGCATCGCTGCCCTACACGGCGGGTCTTTAGTGGTATGGGGCTCGAACTCGTAACAAGGCAAGCCGATACCCATACCACTCGGCTACCGCTGCCACGCTTCTGGTTGAAAGAAAAAGAAGTTTCCGTGAAGTTTAAACTTTCTGTATCCAATCAAGGTACAATTCTAGAAAAAAATCACCAGCATACTATTTTAATTAGTTTTTATTAAAAGGTAATTTATTTGAAATAAACTATCAACCAAGAGGAGTAAGTATTATCCCTACGTACATAAAAGAGTTTGAAACAATTTTTAAATTCCGCAAAAAGCAAAACACAAATCAAAGTTTCTATAAATGCGTATTCTTTTTTTTTTTTTTTTTTTTAAAATTTTTTTTTAACTATTTTAATTTTTCAATCTCGAGCATATCTCGTACTAACATCCGACAGTAGTCGGTAAGCATATTTTTTGTTCCAACATTTTCGATATTTGTGCTCTATATCTCTGAGAACTTGCTGGAAACTTTCTCCGTGTTCTTCGCTGATTTATCCTAAATTTTCAAGGGGAGGTGGGAAGGGAGACCACAGGTGAGTGAAGAAGATGCATTTTGCAAAACCAACCGAAGCTTCTGTTTACTTTGTTGTCATGGAAGTCTCAAATTCTTCATCCTTCATAAGCTTGAGGGTATCTTTACCAACAAAGATCCCCTTTTTCTTAACTTGGTTTCCGATAAATTAGGAAACTTTTTGCAAAAGGTATTTGAAACAATCACCATTTTCTGGAATAGCCTTGGCAAATTGCTTCATTATGCCTAATTTTATATGTAGAGCGGTTAATAATACATCGTTCCTCTCAACTAAACAGTTCAGAATCCCATTCTGGCTTCCTGGTTTCCTTCCATTCCCTGGTTTAAGATCTTTTCGCTCATTCTGTTTTGACCTAGTTTTGAGTATTATCATGGCAGCCACACACAAATGAAACATGGGAACTTTGAATACTTTCCTTTGTATATTCGACCAAGAAACATGAAAATAACTTTCATATCACAGCAAATGGTCCAACTGCGGTAGACATATTGTATTTTGCTGAGAACGAGAGTCGGGTTTTCATAGTGTTCTTTTAAATGCACCAAATGTTCAACTGGTACAGATGCATACTGGCTTCCGGGATGAAGAAAGACAGCTTTAAAGCTTCTTTTCGATGAATCTATAAACAGCATCTACTTATTTTTATCGTAAATAATATTTAATTTGCTCATCAATCCGGGAACATCTGTACACTAGACCAGGTTCTCGTCTTCATCAAAGTATAATTAAAAAAAAATTTTTCTCGATCTCTGTACCGATAAAAATCTGGAGCCCAACAATTCAACTGTCTTTCGAAACGCCCAGATTCCTAGTCAAATCATTAAGTTCAACCTGATAGAAGGTCTGAGGAGAATCGGTTCCTGAGAGTTTATATTCGGTATTGGAGCGTTGAACTTGTGGCGAAACTATTGGCAGAGAGAGATTGTGATGGAAAAGTATCACAGAGTGTGTGATAATCTGTATGCTTCACCACAATAAAGAATAAAGGTCAGTCACGCGGAGGAAAGAAATTGAACGGTGAAAAAACGTTTTGGTAAATTCTCATAAAAATCCAATTAAAATTGAGTTTTTCAAGAAAACGGAATTTGATAGAACTTTTTCATTATCATTTTTGAAATCAGCATAAAAAAAAGTACATAAAGTTCAATATTTATTTTCCTTGTATTTTTTTTTCATCGCAAGCCTGTGTAATAATCTTAAAAAAAGATTTCAAACTTTTTAATAAAATGTATATACATCATCAGACAGATAGTCGATAATCCTAATCATAAGGCTGAAAATGAGTGTTATTTGTATTGTGATGTCTCTTAATGTCTCCAGGATAAGGATGATACATGAATGTTGTATCAGTCTTTTATATTCAATTATGATAAAAACAAAGGAAAAAATATCGACTTAATGTAAACAGATTTTTAAGTAGTTATTAATTTCCCGACTCGCGCTGATTCAAAGAAAATAAAAAAGACCATCATGGCTCCCGTCTAACCTGTGCTCGGCACAAACACAAATCCTTTTGCTCACTGGTGGAGCTTACTAACCTCTCCCAGTACAACATGCCCCGTATACTGTTTAGGATATTCTGCTCATCTCACGCACACGCAATACATCGGATGAGAACCTGATTGCTATCTAGAATCATGCAATTCTGTTCATTATATTTATTCATTTCACTCTTTAAAAGTGAAGTTGAAGAAATAATGCACATAGCGTAAAGTAAATTTCAAGAGCGATAGTGGTGAGGTGGATTAAAAAAAGGGGATAAATAAAATCATTATAAACCAATTTACTCAGTGTCTAATGTGCCCACATCGAGCAGCAATACAAGTCTCATTTCGCGGTGAGGCATTTTATCAATTAGTCCATTGATGGTTGCCTGAGGTAACCGTAGCCAAGCAACATCCACTGTTGAGCACAGATCATCCTCGGCTTAGGCTAGTGATCCTCGGTGGATATCACGTACAATGAGATCCTACAGGTATACGCTGGAATTCAGATACGGAGAGTTTGTCCGCTAGGGAAGGATGTAAAATCCAGTCAGGCTATTAAGACTTCACAGAGTGACATGCGGCCTGGCATTGTCTTGTTGGAATACAGTGTTGGTGCGCCCTGAAATAAGGGCAGAGCATCAGGCTCCACAGCTTGTGTGATATAGCAGTCCGCTGTCAATGTGTACCAGAGTCGTCCTATGATCAAACATTATGCCACCCCAAACCATGATGCCGGGTAGGATCTGTTTGACAATCGATGAAATGGGTTGGTTCGTAATATTCTCCAGGTCACCGCCATACCCATTGACGGCCATCATTCCTCCACAGACATAAACCAGATTCATTCATGAACAGTATTCGATGTCATTCGATGATCCAGGTATTGTGTCAATGACACCACATCAGGCGTCTAATCCTATGTTGAGCGGTGAATCGTACCCTTGGTGCTGGTACCGTTCACGTAACTGTACTTTGTAATGTGTTGCATATGGTTTGAATGGACACAGATTCACCTGCTTCTGAAGGCAACCGGCTTCGGATATCCCATGGCGAGGAGAAAGGGTCTCGAACAGCCCTCTGTGCACTCTGACGTGCACTTGTGCGCCACAACGTTGGATGGTACTCACGTTGTGCCCAAATGGAATTGCTATTGTGAGCATTGACACACCCAGTTCATGGAGCTCGATAATACGGTCAAATTCTCCAGTCGTTAACTGATGATAATGAACTCGCCGATGTCTCAGAGGCATTTTCTACTCTTCTTCACCTCAGATGCTCTTTATGAGAAGACTTTGACTTTTGAATTTGAGGTTTTCGCGAGGCAACTGGGCTGCGTCTGCAGTCCTCAATTCCCTTTCAGTAAGAATGGATGGCATGGTGTTATTGACTTGGATGGTTAGATGGAAGCGTCTCTTAAGGAAACAGGATACAGAGCGTGATGCAGAATAAAATAAATCGATGGAGTTTAAAATTAAAGGAAAAAATGGAATTAATAGAAAAAAAAGGTAATTTTTTGAAGTTAAGTAAAACAAATTACTACTCATTTAACATGAGTTCAACTAGTAGGTAGGCTTTTTGTTTATCCGATTCAGCTGTACTTTAAGTTTAGGTAATAACTGCAGAATTTTCGGCATTCTTTTTACTAAGTTAGGAATTAAATTGAAAAGTTCGGGAACTCGAAGAATATTAGAAATATTGTCTTCCTGGTTCTGGCCGAAACCTCGGAACTTTTGAAAATTATTGTTATATTCATTGTTATGACTTTGGGTTTCATTATAATTTTAAGAAGAGTCGGAGCTATTTCCAACAAGGAAACAAACAATCATTATTTGCATAAACAATATAGTTTTACCAGATTCGTGTTAATTCAGAATGCTCTATGGTCTCTTTCCAACCTTATGTTACATCACATGTAATCATAAATGATGAAGCTTCTAGTTTTAATATGTGTTTGAAAAACACACAATATATGAAATCGTCCAACGATTCAAAAATCATCCACGTTCTTTCTTATCAGTGTGATGTACAGCGCCATCTATACTCTCTTTTTTCCAACACACTTCTACTGTTTCAAAGAAAGCATATGAATAGTACGCATCATAAAGGAATATTTTTCCTACTTTTTCTACAAAGGCGCAAAAACCAAAAATATTTAATAACCCTTTATCTACCGCATTATGATTTACTGCAGTTATTTTGATGCAATATGCTTTTTTGAATGGCTACATTGAAAATTAAGGGATATACATAAAAAAAAAATATTCAACTTTAAAAAAATTAACCCGTTAGAGCTAATTAATTAATTAAAGATAATCAACTGTAAAATTAATTATATGTCCTGTTCATTTAAAATAAATAGTCAAATCATTTTCTAAGATCTTCATTTACATAAAAAAAATAAGACACATTTTGACATTTACTATTTTTTCGGAACAAAAGTAACAATCTTCTCAATACGCTGAAAACGCAATTTCTCCTATAAAACTATTCGCCTTCCCCTCTAAAATACTCATCATAGAACCTGTGCTGCCATGTATCTTGGAAGAGTGGATTTAAAAGAATATTTCTGCTATAAGTATCGTTAGAGTATTCGTATAAATGTTTATTCTATGTAATTTTAAAGTGAGTGGTACTTATAAGTACTATTGGTAGATAAAGGATTAAAATATACTTCAAAATTATAACCACTTCAAAATACAGTTCAATAAGTATTCAAAGACAAAATTCGTTTATTCAAATTTTTTGATAATCTGCCAAATTCTAATAACTTAAATGTCTTAAATCTTGAAAATTACTATCCCAATGTCAATACTAAGAGGCATAGAAGAATCCTTCTGGACTCGTATAATCCCCATAGTAATTATGATATGGTCGTACTATGGTGACCATATCTTTGATTGTCAGTGTGAATTAGAGGTGTAAGATTGTCAAATTGAATAGACATTTTAAAAAATTCTTAATATGACTTTATTAAGAATATAACACTTAAATCTCTAATAATTTAGATAAATTTTAATAAAAGTGAGAATTTAATAATCCAAACACACAGCAATAGTTAAACCTGATCGCGTAATTTAGACCACTTATCTAAATAATTATATTATCCGCCTACTTTCAATTCTAATATTCTTACAAGTCCTAATATCAAACAATCAGTCCTACCTTAATCCAAAATAAGATTCTATAACGGTACGAGATGTCTGGGCGTACGTGCAATGGTATGCACCTTGTATCAATGGCTGAATATCCCGGTAACTTTTTGATAGGCCGTCAATTTACACTCGTATCTCTTCTAAACATAACTTTCCCTAAATTGCCATACTGCTTACTGAAACTTCTGTTCTTTCAAAAGCTATTTTATTTGCATTTCACAATCGCATTTCACTTCTTGGATTTGGGTTGGAAAAGATTTGCCATTAATCTTGGCCGTCAAAGAACCGAGAGGTTATGTTACAGAAAAGACGTGTGAGCCCGTCACATAATTAATTGCGTCATTCCCCTCGTGGCGAATGACCATTTTCTAATTTGTCATTTTACTTTCATGTTTCCTTTCTTAATTTTAAAATATTCTCAATCTGCAACCGACACAGACAAGCACTTTTTTATCCATTTCCCAAAGATGTCAAACTTTCTTCTTCTTCTTCGTTTATTTCATAGAATAGCTAGGTATTACATGAAATAACTAAGCAAGTCAATTAAATTATGTAAAATTATTAAATTCTACTATTTAATAGGTATGAAATACGGCACTCGAAAGTTCTTTAAACCGGTTCTAGCTGCTTCAGGAAGGATTTTTCCGATTAGAAGCTGGAGTTGGCCAAATAAAATAATTCTTCTCTGGATAGCAATTCAGTATATGTCCGGGAGAACTAATTTCTATTGAAAAAATTCCAGATATTGACACAACGCTTCGATCTGTTGCAACAGCTCTAAGTTGCGGTACTGGACAAAGATTTAAAAGGTACTAGTGTAAAAAAGAATGTGTAATGGTTAAAAGTGTGCTTGTTTCAAAAATAATAAGCAATGTAATTCAAAGTGACATCACAGCAATCCTAGCTCTAAAAAATAATGGAAAGGAAAATAAAGGTTTTTCATAAAATTTAAATTAATATTTTGTTCGAAAAAGTTTACACGATGAAACAAAAGTTTTTCTTCCCGGCATGTATTTTTTTACTTTTATTAAATGTAACTATTTCTGAAACATATTCTTTTTTTTCTCCTTTCTGTTTAACTAATGTTAGCAATATGAACAATAATAAATTATATCGTCTGCCTTCCCTTATTATTTATGAATCATTCATTCGCAGTAGGGATCAAATGTATTTTTCCGAGAGGTTTTAGCTATTTATGATCAATTAATTTATAAATATCTTTGAAATTGTTTATTTTTCACTTTAAAGGTCTAACTTTAGTTGTGTGTTTCATAGAATAACTAGGTAAAGTATGAAATTTTTCATGTAATATATACTTTAACTGACTTGTCTAGATATTTCATGAAATAACTAGTTTTTCTAAGAAATAACTGAATTATACACTTTAACGGTAAAATAAAATAATTCTTAAAGAAATCATACAAAAATATAGACGCAGAGACTCGGAACAAAGCTTTTATACGAGCGTTCTGCTTGCTCTCTCTCATGCTATTTATCTACCTACACTTTCTCTAGGCACACTAGCGCTCTCTGGCGACAAAATTTTATTTATTTTTGGGTGTGTGGCGGGGACTACTACAATGCAATTATTGTACAACACTGAACAGCCATCAATTATGATATAATAATTTATTTCATTTGATAGATCTTATTATTTTTTTTTCTTCTTGTAATGTATATAAATTAGAAAATTGGTTTTTTAATGACCAGTGACATTCTTACGAGATACAAACAAAATTTCAGAACAGTTCTGTTTTAAAATCGAAAATACTTTTTGTATAGTTACCGTATGGATATGTTCCACAAAAGCAAAAAATTTCATAATAACAATTATAAAAAAAATCTCATTATAAACTGCTGTTTATATTCAGATAATCGTGTTCGTAGGATATGTTTCTTCCGCACGAGGCGCTCAACATCAAGCTATTTCATTTTGTTCAGGATTAGTCAGAGGTGAGAAGGGAAAAAAAATCCTACTTCATTGTTAGTTATAGGCAGAGATCTCGAATATAGCCCCCAACTACATTCAAATAATTTCCTGAATTATATTATACTACGAGAACTTTTAATTAACAAAAACAATGTTGCTTCAAACCTTTTTACCAAGTTAAAAATTCACAACGGGAGACAAATTTTTCTTCTCTATAATGCTTAAGGGCATGCAATGGGTTAAAAAGGGGGAAAAATTTGGAAATTTAAAAATCTGAAGATGTATCTATAATCCTTACTTTCTCTATTTTGTCAAATTCCGAACTCGTTCAAGAGACAATAAAAGTTCAAAAGACAATGCCTTCGACGCTAGCGCCCCCATTCGTTGACGATTCCCCTCCTTTACTAAGCAAAGGAAACTGTCTCTTTTTATTTCATGCAGACGGACAAAACACGCAATCATGAACACCAATTACTTAAAAATATTGTAAAAAATTTCTTTTTTGTGGACTGGTAAAACCTGGTTATTTTGGGGGAAATATCATTAATTACTCAGTGTGATTCAGTGTTAATTACTCAGATTACATAAAACTTAGTAGTGATTTTACTTAAATTTTTTCATTCACTTCGTGGCAATAAGTTGTCCCCTAAAATTAGGAATAAGACTAAAAACATCTGCTGGCGAACAAGTGGCAATGCTTTGGATCGCTTTCTGTAGAGTCCACACGAACTGCTATTTAGTTTTTAAATGACTAAAGCGTCTGAATTGGACACAATACACGTTAATATTAACAATGACATGCAAGCACATAAAAAATATCACCCTCAATGTATGTTATGGTGCATGTAATGCATGAAAATTATAAAGATATAAAGCCTATTTTCTTACCTAACAATGCACATAAACGCATAGAGCAATTAAACAAAGACGTTAAGCTTAACCTTCCAAGCGGTCTGCAAGTAAAATCCTGCCATTCTAGAGATGTTTTTTTTTTTTGCCTTCAAGTAAGATTCTCAAAAGTGGTCGAACAATACTTTTATTTTTTATAAGTACTGCTCGACCGCTTTACTTAAACGTTAGCACTTAAACTAACAAGGAGAGGGCACGACTAAGGAAATTCACTTCGGGTCGAGACTTGGTGTAATAGAAGTACACCTTTAGGGTGTTCAACCCTTAATGTAATTCCGTCGAATGGCCAGTCAATTCGGAGAAAACAGCGTTCGAAATTCATGCTTAGCTTTTATACAATTAAGTTTCAATTTTTTTCACCGGTTCAGTGGCTCAATTGGTAAATCGTCTGCCTTCAATGCGGTTGGATCCGAGTTCGAATCACGCGAAAAACATTTTTCTTTGAATACCTTTAATTATTTTTTTAAATGAATAAATTTATTTATAAAAAGTTTATTAAATATTAAATGATATTCTACGTAATTATATATATTTTGCATTTTATACAGTAAAAAAAAATTACTGTAATTATATGAACATTTATATAATGTTTAATAAATAAATTTTTATATATAAATAAATAATATTTATAATAAAATATATAATAAATATTAAATTATATTTTACATA